>JBBPCS010041167.1:0-20423 GCA_037974645.1 Hollardia meadi
GTGTGTGTGTGTGTGTGTGTGTGTGTGTGTGTGTGTGTGTGTGTGTGTGTGTGTGTGTGTGTGTGTGTGTGCGCTACGGGTTAGTGTCCCGAGAGCTTTCATCATCGAGGCTGAAATCATTGCCGTGACAACAGGGTTTACAACCAATCACGGTGTTGGTAATCACATCGAAGGACATATCACGTTGGGTCTTCTGGTGTCTACACTCATCTGACTCCTCGGCAATTAAAGCTGTCTGAGAGGATGTGACCGCGCTACAAAAAGTATTTTAACGCCAGTTTAACTATTTGAATGTAATTGTAATGAAATGTGTATCAAAGTACGGATGAATCTTTATGCACCTCGCACTCTCATCTTTCTACAACTGCTGAGAAAGTCAAACTACACAGAACTTTAAGTGGGTATACTCACTACAGCTGGGCACTTAGTCTACATATTAAATTTAAGGTGTTTGGCTCCATTAATTTTTTTTTCTTTGTTTTTTTAATGAGCCGGTGAGATGACCCAGATGACTTTTCAACAAAAAGCATTTGTATTCCGAGTGGCGGTAGAAAAGTACAAGTTTTCTTCAACTAATTAAGCTCAAAACTGCCATCCTAGCCAGATCCTACAGATTCTTCTGAATAATTTAAATGTGAACCCAGCTGAATCTCAGTTTTGATGTATACTCACTTTTTTAAAAATTTGTTGTTTGCCTTATCTTAACTAAAGGGGTAGCTGGTGATTATTTTGTTGACTGACTGTCATGTGCCTCGGGCCCATGAAATGTGTTTAAAACTTGGGAGTATTTCAAAAATTCAAAGGCAGGGAGTGCGGGCTGCTAAAAATGCTAACAAATTCAGCCTCCAGTGTCGTCAAACATAAAACAAGACTCTCTGTTCATGATCAGATTCCCCCCAAAATGCTGCTTCACATCAGTCTCTTCAAAATCCAGCTGCTTGTGAGTTCAACAGTTTAAAAAAACCCAAAAAACTTTAGAGTAGACACTCCTTTGAGAAGACCTGGACCTCGGCTTTAAAAGGATGACCTAATGACATCCCCATTGGTTCAGAAAGACGCATTTCTCTGAAGTATTTTCACTCTGAGAGATGGAGAGAGACGGTGAGCGGAAGAAAGAGAGGAGGCAGCCTGATCAGAATTCAGCTTGCCTTTCTCTCATCTGTATTCAACAGAGCATCACTATCAGCTCTCCCCTTTCATCACTCACCCTTCTCTGCCATTCACACACACACACATACACACATTAGCGATCCAACAATGGTGCTCGCAGCTAAAGGACTGCAATGTGAGCACGAGTGGGTTCATGTGTTGCGAGTGTGTGTATGTGTTGCTCTGCTCGTGCGAGAACAATCAGTTCCTAAAATAAATGAATTTTTTAAAAAAACAACGTTTAAACAGCAGATATTCTGCAGAACATCTGTCAGGCACATATAGCTGCATACTAATCACCAAGAACAAATATTTCATTAAATAGAACAAAGAGGGAGCAGGAAAGCAGAAAAGAGCCATCTAATTTAATCACTTGTAGTTCATGTGTCTGTTCGTCTGAAAAAGCACAGTTCATGTGTATGTATGGTATGAATTTTATGTGAATGTGTGTGTGTGTGGTAAGTGTTCTGTGCATCGCCCTAGTGGTCCCGGGTGCCTGGGGCTAGACACCGTGTACCTCCCACACTGTACTTCATTGCCTCAGGCTCTTCAGGAAAAGGAAAGCTTCCCTATAGAAAGACAACACTGTATCCTGGCTACACATGATGTGCAGTGAAATTAATATATGAGCAGCATCGTTACACAACAGAGTCTCCTTACAGTTTTTTAAAATGGATTTTGAACTTTTGACATCAGTGAATAGATGTATCAACTGAACCAGATAATTGAGATGCTATTGTTGTTGCTTTAAAGCAAACCTTAAATACAAGAGATGGGAAATGTTGCCAGACAACAACAGTAATGTAACTGGCTTAAAGACTTGCTGAAATTTTAATTTGTTTATGCTATATATGGTACATACAATATCTTGATCTTGAATCCCAGCCTGGGATTCCCAGGGTAATATATGGAGTGCCGGTCATTTAACATTACACCTGTACCTATGAGACAGCTAATGCTAGCAAGCCTCCCTCATTTGTACCATGAGACAAAGACAATATTGAGTGTGCGGGAGCTGCCAATGACTCAGCAGCTGTTGAAATAACATCTGCTGAGTCATCAGCAGCAGATGTTGAAATATCATCTACAAAAAGCAGGAAAAACTGCTAACTTTAGCAAGGTAGACTTTGCTTACTTAGCTTCACTTTTCCTTTGGAATACAAATATAACAGCACAATGTGTCCTCCTAAATCTTGAATGTTGTAAAAAACAAACAAAAAAACCCAACAGCCTTCTTAAATCACTAACTCTACATAACTAGCGCAATGTGGGCAATGTATCAAGGTCCATCTTACAGAGTTGGGGAATACTCACAGCTGTCATTCAAAGCTCAGAGATTTTAAACATTTTGTGGGGAAAAAAACCAGCTGATATTAATAAAAGCAGCTTACACCCAGACTAGATATTCAAAAGGTCCGCCTAGTAGCATATTTTGGCCTCCATTGAGACGTAGATGGATAAGTGGTGGGAGGGAAATTTACCATGTGCTACCATATCTTTATAAATAATAATAATAGTTACTAATTGCTATACTACAGGAGAAGGACCAACCGCCGTCTAATGAAGTGCTGTAACACTAGAGGCACACACGAGTGTGTTGCCTGTTGGGCAGGCAACACACCCAAACAAACAGCACACACATGAGTGAACTCATGCTTGCTTCGCCACACGTACACAAGTACACACCCACAGTGACTGAGGAGCTTCATTAAGAGCATATTTCTGCACGGTAACCATCTGCTGGCTATCACTTCTGTTGGGCTAATGACTTTAATACGGTTTAATTGCATACATCTCGCTGTCAGAGGAAAAAGCTGCACTCACTCCACTCCACTCCACACAGGTGGCAACACTCCACGCTGAAAAGGCCACAAGTGTCTGTGTGAATGAGTGTGCATTTGCATGGGGGGGGGGGGGGAGGAATCTTCGCAATGCATGCATATATTTCGCATGTGTTTGGGGCTTGTGAACGGCTGTGAATGAGAAGAAATGAGAGAGAAATGTCTGTGAAGTGGTTTATAGTGTATGTATCCATGTTTGTTACAGTGTGTGTCTTAGTTTATGGATAGAAATCACTGAAAGAGATGATACAGTACCATTGAAAAGCAGGTAAGACCGAAAAAAGAAAACAGAAATGAGAGTGTATGTGTACTATAGGTGTGTGTGGGGTTTGTGTAGCTAGCTTTGTGTGTGTGGGTGGTAGTGGGGAGGGGGTATTCAGGCATGAATATCTATTTATCCCACAGTACTAACAAACACATTGATCCACCATTACTGTATACAGTACAGCAAAAAAAAAGAAAGGCAATTAGCTCTCCATCTTCTACGCTTGGCAAAGCTTAAAGTGGTTAATGGCTATTGATACAGAAGGGAAAGCAGATTGTCAATAGCATCAGTGCTAAGGCTCTTTCTTCAAAAAGGAAATAGGATAACATAATGGTTACACAGGGAGGCCACTGTCAAGTGGAATTTACTCGCTGTGCATATAGTTAGTGTTTTAACCTCCATGTGGCTAGGCTGAACTGATTTAAGACCCTCATATCCTCATCTGCACTTCTTCTTACACATTTGTAAAGCCACACATCTCAGTAAAACAAAGACACCACATTAAAATTGTATTTATTTTTGTTTAACAGGAAGGCTTATCTGTGAGCAGGGAGTTGGATGAAACTGTGTTATGTATGTATGTGAGTTAGAGATTACTATTAGTAAAATAGCTGAAACCTCAAATGGAGTCAGAGAGAAATATTACTTCAAATACTATTAACACAATGTCTGGAGCTATCTGCAGTAATACACACACACAGACACACACGCGCACACACATAGATAAAACACACAATTAAAGCCCACTCTTCCTGTGAACCAAATAGTCTATTTGCTGGCAGAATGAGATGGTGCTAAGTGAAGTGAGTACAATAAGTGCCCAAAGTCCTGTGAGGTGCCTTGCTGTCTTCCCTGTGGTCACAACTACAGCTCCCTGCAGCAAGCAGTGAAAGCTCTAGAGAAATTAATGGGGGGGGGGGGGTGTGCACAAACATGCCAACTGACAAGCATTTGTGCCTAAAAATGGCAATCGTCTGTAACTGTTGGGTTTCTTTGACATGTATCATTCCACCTCCGGCCTCCTTTAACCAACACATTTGCATGAACTCACACCAAGAGATCAAGTTGCACACGTACACACACACACCATCACCTACAAACACAAGCACTCCAGGTTGCTGGTGGTTCTAATGGTGTTTTGCAGCACCCTGAGGTGTAATGGGCTTAGGCACGGCTCTGTCGAGGCCATTAACTTTCTGTAGTTCGTATAATTACATAAAATAGGCACTTTGGCAAACAGTGGCTGCTAATGTAGGAGTGGGGCACTGTAGCATGTGGAGGTAAGAGCTGACATATTATGGCACAGCCAAGTTGTCCTGCAAAAAGCTTGGCAAGTAAAACATTCAGCAGATTAATACAGTGTGAACACTCCAAACAGTCCAACATTACCTGGGATCATGTCTCAACATGGCTATATGCTTTTGCATCAGCAATCACTGAAGGCCATAAGATATTTTAAAAGGAAGCATATAGTTAACCAATTTAGGCACTGCATTATAAATGTGTATTACCGTAAAATATATACCGTGTTCTCCAGGAGAAAAAAAAATCTAAATTCATTCAAATTAAACATATTTGTTTATTCATGAGAGAGAGGGACGTTAACAGCTACATGTAGGGAAAGTCTGGGGATTTGAGGAATCCAGAGTTTTTTTTGTATTTTTGATCCAGTGATCCAGCTTTCCTTTCTGATTGAATTATTTTATCAACCTGATGTCATTTGACAAAAACCAAACAAACAAACAAATAAATAAATAAAGGTTAATGACAACAGCTGTGCTGTGTTCAACAATAGAAAACAGTGTTTCTTTTAGGCAGCCAAATTCATGACAAAGTTGTTCTCAATATACTGTTTTTTTTTTTATTGTTGTTAGTTGTTGGACAATTGACCAAGTCTTAAAACGTGGCTCACATAGACACCCTGAAAACAAGCAGCCATTGCCAAGCTGCTGCAATGTAAAAGAGTAGAATCTCTGTCCAAGGTGCTGAACCTGACATTTAGAGACATTGTGCAGCTGTGAAGTCAAAGCTGATTTGGTTCAGCACCTTGGACAGAGATGACTGTGATCCTAATTTCAGGTTTACAGGACTTTGTGGGTGCAGAATCAGATTTATTTCTAAACTTTAAATTTTATGTTGTACTGCTGATATTTATACTTTTTGTCCTTTACATTACATAACTATACCACAGTTTAAAATGCAGTAGAAACATATTCCATTGTACTAATGGACCATTGGAGGGAACTGTGCTGAGCGAACAGACAGACAGAGACACATTCACACCTTGCTCGTCTTTTGTGTTGTAAATGTCAACAGCTGTCTCCCAGGAGCTTTGCTTTTTGTATCAGGGGGCAAGGGGTGGTTTAAGCTGTCCCTTTTTTACAGTGAGTTAAATTTAGCACCCACACTCATCTAACAGTAAAAAATGTATTACATTGGTCTACTAGTGAGCTATTGATGCAACATTCTCACATTTAGCAGAAATGCTCAGAAGCCACAAACCAAGCAGCTTTGTATAAATTGACAACTGATCATCTTAAAATCAGGTGCTCACTGCTATAGTTTTATTTTTTTATACTGCAATATTTTGTACAATTTCCTGTACGATTTCCATGGAAAGGATGAGGCATCTGTTTTGGCAGGAAGATTTTAAAGATTTTGACTGCCTCTCTTCAACCCAGCACAAACAAATGACTACATAGATGCAAAAAGAGTGTTTTATAAACCCAAAGCGGCACCGCTCTCCAATAGTGCACTCACAGAGTGATGGGAGAAAGCACACTTTGTAATGAAATATGATGACATACAGAAACACAGACATGATTTTTTTTTTTTTTTTTTTTAATCGTTGAAGTTCATGGTTTTTATTTGCCTAAAGCATTTATTAACCATAAACGAATGTAAAATATATCTATTAGTACAATTGACAACAAAAATTCAACTCTGTGTAACAGATTGTGATTAAGAACAGTATAGTTTGCTGCCTCTCTAAGATATGAAATACAGTAACAAAATGCAGAATAGATGTATGCTCTGGACTCACTGCATACAGATTTAGTCAAAGTAAGTCATTGTCATTCCAAACATGTTTAAGAAATTATTGAGGTGCCAGCAGCTGATTTGCTTAGCATGTATAGTGAAAATGGGGAAACAGCTATCTGACTCTGTCCAAACTAGATGTGTAGCTTATATTTAGCATACAGAAATGAGAGTGGTATTGATCATCTCATCTAACTCTGTGCACAAAGCTGATAAGTGGATTTACCAAAGTGTCGTGCCATTCCCATCAAACAAACTACAAACAAAACTGAGCTAAGGCGATAGTTTTTGCTGACTGGAAATTTCATGGAGACTTGAGATGTACAGAAGAAAAAACAGAAGAGATAAATCTGGGCAATTGTCTCATTTGACATTCAAGTATTTCAAGTGTGCTTGAGGTCCAGTAAATCAACATCAGCCCAAGATTAGATAAACCAAACTAATTCATCAAAGTCCTGCAATGTCATTTATAAAAGGAAAAGGATAAGGAGAGATGTGTAATTTCAATACTGTGGGAGTGTGAATAAGATTAAAGCCTGAGAGAATGATGACAGATTGGTTGAAAGCTTTCAGTACGCATGAAACCAGAAGTGTGGGAGTTAGTGTTGAGGTTATGATTTGGATAGTCCAACCTCAACTGACAACTCAAAGAAACAAGTTGTTTTTAATGGCTTCATTTAAAACTAAAAAATTCTTCCATGAGAACTTTCTTTGCTCTCCACAGTTCATGCTCACCGACGGGGCATTTTAGCTTGCGCCCATTCTATACCAGTCAATGCATCCTCAATGACAAGTTCATAACCTTTGGTTAAATGCAGCCAGAAGCAGTATGTACTATTACAGTTGTCTGTGCTTCCTCTGTGTACCGAAGCATTTACAATGATCTTTCACTCTGCTTGAGTAGTTTCACTTCTTAGCACATACAACTTCAAAGTTCAAGAGCAGTCAATATTTAACCATTTGCCCACTGCGTCCCAAAAAATCTGGCTAACACTTGCATTTTCACACCGTTTCAAACATGCAAAACGACTTAAGAAATGTATGAGCCAATCCACTGCAATAAATGTCTGTTATACATTATATCCATGTTTTAATACCATGTTGACTACTGGTCTGCAAAATTTGCAATATGAACAATTCAATAGGCACTTTAGCATGCAGGGGTCCTATGCCCTCTAACATATTAAATACTACAAAAGAAATATAATGCCTTAACAGTTTACCTCCAGCCGTCACCCACTGCCAAGTCTAGAAAGGTCAATGCCACCATCATCAAGAGTTCACAATCCCTGAAAAAAACCCTGGAGCAGAAAGATCGACTGCATGTAAGGGCATTTAAATTTAAAATTGTCTCTTTATGTCTCAGTTCATGACCCATCCCATTCCACAAATATCCTTTCTTCTCTTTTACAAAATCAATTTCTCCCTCTCCTCCTGTGGCTGCAGTCTGTTTATTCTTTACAAGCGGGTCGATATTTCTGTTTATTTGGCATTTTTGTGTCTTAACTGAGTTGAGCACGGGGGCCATGAAGTTGGCTTATGAGCTGACAGAGCAACTCCTGTTATTCTGTTATCTGAGGGCAAAAAAGCCATAAAATCACAAAGCCATAACTCTTCCAATCTCTATTTTCCTGTCTACTGTGGATGAACCTCAGTCAGTGATAATGTTGGTAATGACACTCAGACAGCACGCTAACCGTCCTACACATGATTGTTTTGAGCTACAACAGCTAATATACAACTGTGTTTGTGAGCTTATTTTAGCACAAAAACGCACACACACACATTTAATGTCTACTCAATGCCACAGCATGACTGATCACTACAGACTGTCCAAGGCGCTTTGGTCATCAAAATCTTACACCACAATAATTCAGCGTACAAGTTAGCTTAAATGTGAACTTTAGTTGTCAGTGATGGACAGCATGTAGGTGGGAGGAGAGTAATGAAAGACGGATGCCACAGAATAAAAGGCAGAATGGGGTTGGGGGCTACATAATTACTTCCACCATACCAAGTCTGCTGCTTTCCTCTCATTTTTTCTTCTCTTCTCTTTTTGTTTTGGCACAAATAGATTCATATGCCACATCGAGCACAGCACTCAATCAACGGGGTGATTATTCAAGGTTTTTTAACAGGGGTGGGCTTGTCTCACTTTCTCACTATTGACTACCGTGCCATTCATCAGAGAAGCTGCAAACCCCTTAGAGGGTCTGGCTCGATACAAGCCAAGTTTGAGAGGAAAGTTAAAGGGGAGAAAATGAGGAGGTCTTGTCATGATAAATGGGGGAAAATGATGGAATTAATCAGAGGAGGGACCCAGCTCTTTACGAGAAATTGCAAGGTGGAGATCTTGCTCATGCACACATAGGCAGTGAAGAAATTCACCCGAGCCTCCACATAGAGGAACAAACATGATAGTGGACTCAAATTAGCAGCAATAAAATAATGAATATTAGCTTATAAGGGTCAGTTTTCATTGGGGCAGGCCTGAAAACTGAGCATTGGTGGCTAGATTGTATGTGGTGATTCATGTTAGATGAACAACATTGTCCAGTGGAGGGCCCTATGGACTACAGTATTTGCAATACTGTGAAGCATTTGTGTTGGCAGAGTAAAACATCTAAATTGACCAGATGTCCCGATTAAATCGCAAGAGTTCCAATTTTCAAGCATTTGTCTTGGCATTCTGACAGGGACACACTTTGTTCTGATGATTAGACTAGATTAATTTTTGTTTTTACCAAAGCAAACTTTTAAAAGACATATTTGGGAAATGTATCACCAAGCAAAATTGATTTCTACATATATTTGGACATACATAAACTACGCCTTTTTCTCTTTTGTCAATATACAGAACAGTGGCAGAAATAGCACAAATATCTATCTGTACTAAAGCCACAAACAGCTTAAATAAGTGTTCTAAATGGGAAAAATTAACTCTTCGTTGGTGCAGTAATGAAAGATGGCTGTGGTCTGCAAAAGGGAGTTTATTCTATGTGCATAACATAACAGATGGGCAAAACGTAGCATTGAAATTCACATGTACTAGCCTGTCTTTATATTGTTTAAGTTTGGTTTAATTCTTTATTAGTGCTTTCAGTTTCACAATTTTATGTGTTATTTGGGCACATCGTATGTGCAGATGCTGCAGTATCCAACTAACTGATTTAATCTACTACAGAAAAACATATACAAACAATCAAAAACAGTGTAGTTCTTTAATCAAACTCAAGCTAACTGGCCAGGTAAAATTTACCAGGAAGTGGAACTCAAAACTTTCCAAGCCAGAGTTTGAGGTTTTCATCTAGACTACAATATAAAAATTAATCCTAAACAAAGTTGTGTTCCCAGTCGCGGTGATTGAAATAGTGCTGACATTTCCAGAACATGCTGGTTCCTCTGGAGTGCCCTCCTCTCCTTTATTGCCAAGGCAGCCTAACCCAAGGCATTCTCCACACATAACTGATCTGAGGACAGACGCTGACATTTACAAAGGTCCACATTTTTTCACACACCATTAATTAAAGTGAAAACAAACCTTTGTCTCCTTTCACTCTTCCACCTCTCACTCTTCTTTCATACTACGGCTCTCCTGCATGTCTTTGACAAAACTGTAGTGACGGTTAGATTCCATTTACGCAGAACTAATAGCTTTTCACAAAACCACTTGGACTCACATTAAGGATCATGATTGGGATCCTCGCAACAAGGGATATTCAGCAACGCTTACTAATGAAATCTCAGGGACACACTATAAGATGGGAAAGATCAAGATGTTCCACTGATAGCCACGAAATCCATGCTGACCTAATGCTCTCGATTTTAACTGTAAATGGACACACTTAAGTGCTGCTTGATCTTAAGCGTAAAAAAAGTAAATCACATATAATATACGTATATATCCTTGAACATGCCAAATAAAAAGTGTTTATGTGTTTAGTGTTTAAAATGTTTATTTCAACACCAGTATACATTAACCAGCACTGGAGGGTAAACATACAAGCATCACAGTACACTGAGTATCATCATATTCTCTATCCCTTTCCTCCACTCCCTTATGCCCAAGTAGACAAGAGCTGTAAGTAGCAATACCATAAATATCCAGAATTTATGATGTACCTACATCTGTAAATGCTTAGGGCCAGAAATTTCCCATGTCCATGAGAGAAAAGTTTTTCCAAGTAAGAAAATAATGGGAACTAAAGGTCTCTACGCTAATGTGTTTCCAGAGTTCATTACTCTAATGCTAAACATTCTGATATCTGGTCCAGGAACAGATAATTTGAAGATTAATTTTTCCAAAATAGAAGTATACATTTAATTATGCATGAAAAGAAATCTTATGTGTTAAACTAGCTGTAGATAGCTCGCTCTGCCTAGTTAATTTTCAAGTGTAAATGACTGATTGAGAAAATAAAGCAGTGTTTATGGTAATATGAATGTAAAATTGAGTATTATAGGAAAACGAACGTACAGATTACAACATTAAAAGGGTAGCTCTCATGCATAACTGAGCACACTGCTGTTTCTTTATTGACCTTTTATTAAGTGCAATGTTTGTACGCAATATGCATCTTAATTGTTATGATGCAAGAGTAGGCAACACGTATGGAATGAAAACAGATTACAGTATAAAACAGTGGAGAGGAGGTCTGATATATTTTATATAAAGGTACACCGATGCATAAGAAATTATAAAACATGCCAATACAGGTTGCATATGTAAATAGAAATGCAGACATGGTGCATGTACAGAATGTGCCTTTTCAACACTCTGGATGAAGGCACTGACTTTCAACAGAATTGAAATGTAGCACTTGTGCATTATGCACAGCATCACTGCCAACTTCATACATGCTGAATAATCTATTAGAAATGTACACTTATTTAAGCTATTTAAACAGATTTAAAAGCAAACAACAGTTTCCACAGACAGAAGCACATCTCTGCTCAAGCACCAAGAAATACTGTGACAATATGAGCAAAATGAAGGTCTATTTAAGCTAGTGCACCACATGAAATCATATTTTACTAGGCTGTCATCTTTAGAAATTAAGAAATAGTTAAATTGCAATAACACAGCTAATGTGTACAATAAATGTAACAAGAACCCAATGGACCTGAATTTGTGGCTGCCGGGTTGTGGTTATTACTCAATTTGAAAATATAACTGTAAAAACTTGGTTATATGCTGCATCTGGATGTTGAGGGCTTTAAAAAAAAAAGAAGAAAAAAAAAAGCCTGAGGTACAGGCCAGGGTACAGATCCACAATCAAGCAGTTCCACATATGCAGGCATAGAGAGCAAAGTGCAAGAGGTTTTTCATAGTCATTTAGTGGCAGTTCTGGTGTCTTGGTGTCTGCAGGTAGTACAGACTAATGGGAAATGGCGCTGACTGTGCTGGCCCTACCGAAAACAGCACATAACGGCATAATAACTCCCTGCTTGCCCATTGCAGTGTATTTTGTATGCGTGTCCGAAATAAATGTGTAAGACAGGTGAATATGAATGTGAGAATAAAACTGTATGGTGTGAGAGAGAATTGTTGCATGTCTATGAGTGTATGGCTTAGAGTGACAGAGAAAATGTGTGTGTGCGGTGTGTGCGCGCGCGTGTGTGTGTGTGTGTTATCCATGCAGTCCAGGCCTGCAGTTAGCAGTAGTGTGCTAGCTGAGGTGGAACGGTGGAAGGCAGATTGCTTAGGGAATGCCATACTCCTCCTGCTTTTCATTTAGCAGCTTAACCAATCCAATCCCACAACCAGGACAGGAGATTCACAGTTACTCTTCTTACTAGGTTTGATAACAATGCATCAATTATCCTTTTTAAATTACTTTCTGGACGTATTTTTAAATTAAAACTATTAGAGTGAATCAATCATTTGTGTTCCCTTTCCAGACCAAGCATGTAACTCGCCAGCAGTTTGTCATACACTACTGGTTCTCGCATTCTACATTTTACATTAAAGCCAATTAGCGCACACTTTAATACAGTGAGTGACTACACTGCACAGAGTGGGCAGCTTTAGAGAGTTATGTCTATTAAGCAAAATTACTTCAAAAAGAAAAACTTGCTTTTCCAACTCCTGCATTTGCATTTGAGCATAGCTTTGAGAAGTGGTAAAATCTGTGACAAGGTATTATGAATAGATAATAAGAATAAGAAAATTATGTATTTTAAGAGTATGCAGATCTCCAACTCTGCAAAGCAAAAATCTATCAAAACAGTCATTTAGAGATAACAACAAGCTGTTAAGTCTAGTTAGCTTCCAGCCCTGAGGATATTGAACTAGAAATTCAGTGTAATAAAAGGTTGGAAGATATTCTAGGTTGAAAAGACTCAGTTTATTTGCCGATTAGGGCAAATTAGCTGAAATTAGCTGGGAATTAGATGACAAAATCATAGAATGTAGAAATACCTTGGCAGCCTGTGTAGACATGTGATTTCTAATAAAACGAAAATTTGCAAGATTGAACTTGACCCTCAACATGTGACTTAAAAGGAGAGATTAGAGTTAATAAACACCCCAAGATATTTTAATTCACGACGTGTAATGTTTTGCCAGCTACAAATACATCATTGTCACTATATGTCTAATACGGTCAAATACGTGTCACATCGTGTTTTGGGCAAATAAAAACTGTAAACTAAAAAATTTATGTTTAGCAGAAAATGTTTACCATGTTCAACATCTTAGATGAGCATGAGCATGCCAGCACATTTGTTAATTAGCATTAACCACAAAGTGCAGCAGAAGCTGATGGGAATGCCATTAGTTTTGCCGGTCATACACGAAAGTATTGGACAAATATGGCACTAGAGTCAGATTTCATTTAAATAGCGCCAATTCACAACAAAAGTTATTGCATGACACTTAACATGTAGAGTAGGTCCAGACCACACTTAGTTAAATTAATTATTAGTTATTAATTTACAGAGACCCAACATTTCCCCCATGAGCAAGCACTTGGCAACAGTGGCGAGGAAAAACTGCCTTTTAGAAGGCAGAAACCTCGGAGCAGACCCCGGCTCGAGGTGGGCGGCCATCTGCCTTGACCGGCAATGTTTTTGATTACCAATGTTTTCATTTTATCCTTTCGGGAACATTAATGTCTGTACAACATTTCATAACAGTTGTCAAGACATTTTAGTAAAAAAAACACCTCATGTTAACCTAATGGTGGCGCTACATGAAAAAACCGTAGATCACCAAAATCATCCTCTGGAGATTTTTTTATATTTGAGAACAACCCATCCAATAGTTAGAGATATTTCACCAAACACCATGCATGTTAACTTCATGGTGGTGTTGGAGGACAAGTCAAGGGATTGCCAAAGTCAACACGATTCATCATCTGGGAACCATAAATATCTGGAAAAAAAATTGTGGCAACCTATATATTAGATGTTGGGATATTTCACTGGATAAGTGCAAACTGTGATGGCAGTAAAATAAATTTCAGAGGATAACTGAAATCAGTATCATCATCTTGGGACAATGAATATCTATATAAATCTCCTTCTTCCAATAGCTCTTTAAATATTTCAGTCTTCAGTGGTGGCCCAGTCGACCAAAACACACTGCCATCCCTCGAAGCCCTCTACTCCTAATGTCAACAACAAAAGAAAAGCTTCAAACTTGGCAGTGGAGAAATAAACAGTGGGAAAACCAGAGCAGCTGGGAATTGGTAATAGAAGAAAAAAATAGAGAGAGAGAAAGACAGAAAGAGAAAGAAAGTCAGACATGAGAAGAAAGGGATGCCATGAGGGTTGCTGGGTAAAGCATGTGGAGATAAGAGCTGTTCAACAGGCCCTTAAGAACCTGGCAGGCCAACGTTTGAACTCTTAGGCTCAGTGGATCAGAGGCAGAAATCTCGTGGATTTAAACCACTAAAGCTGAGAGAGGACAAATCTTTACATTTTCTTTCCTCACTGACACTAATCTGTTTCAAAAAAGTACTTAGTGAATTATATTTGGTTGATTATTAAAATGAACAATTTTCTCTTAAAACTACAAACTTACAACTCTTTTATTGTGAAGAAGTGCAAAACAGTTTGGGTTTTGGGTTTTTTGGGGGGGACCACACTCCTGAGAGACAATAGAAACAAAGAGTGTGGTGTGACTGTTGTAGCGACAACCCTGATTCCTTGGAACACTGAATTCTGACCATCTGAACTTGATGCTTACAGCATGTTTTAAACAAGTTGGGACAGGGGCAACAAAAGACTGATAAAAATGTGGAATGCTCCAAAAACACCTGTTTGGAACATTCCACAGGTAAACAGGTTCATTGTTAACAAGTGATACTATCATGACTGGCCATTAAAGAGGCATCTTCAAAAGGTTCAGTCGCTCACAAGCAAGGATGGATGAGGTTCACCACTTTTGTGGCCAAATAATCCAACTGTTTAAGATTCCTTGCAACCTTAAACAATTAGGGATTATTTCACTATAATATCATCAAAGATTCAAAGAATCCAGGGAAACCTCGGTAAGGAGCAAGGCAGAAAGAAAACATTGAATGCCTGTGACCTTTGATCACTCAGGCGGCACTGCAAAACCAACATTATTGTATAAAGGATACTACTACATGGGCTCAACATTACACGAATAACATTGTCGGTTACCAAATATAGATATAAATAACATCCAGAAACGCAGCCAACTTCTGGGATGGGGGTGTGTTAGAGCCTAAGCATTGGGAAACTTCTGTGAAACGCATCTGTGAAGCAACCATTAATGCTGAAAGGTACATACAGGTTTTGGTGCGACATATGCTGCCATCCAGACGTCGTCTTTTTGAGGGACATCCCTGTTTATTCCAGCAAGACAATGCCAAGCCACATTTTGCACGTCTTACAACAGCTTGGCTTCATAGTAACAGAGTGCAGGCCAGGCTACCTGCAGTCCAGATCTGTCTCCCATTGAAAATGTGTGTTGCATTATGAAATAAAACAACAACAAAAACCTAGACTGTTGAGCAACTGAAGTCTTATATCAAGCAAGAATAGGGCGAACTCACAAATCTTCAACTATTTGTGCCCTCATTTCCCAAATGATTACTGATTACTGTTAAAAGAAAAGAAAAATTAACACAAACTTTTTTGGAATGTGTTGCAGGCATCAAATTCAGAATTTGTGTATATTTACAAAAAACAATCAAATTGATCTGTTTTAACATTAACTATCTTTTCTTTGTACTGTATTCAGTTGAATACTGTTAAGGCCAAAAAGAAAATCAATGCAGTTTTGTTTTTTCACAGCATCCCAACCTTTTTGGAATTAGGGTTGTTATGCCTGCATAGGTGAAGTTTTGAGTTTATAAAGTTTCTTGCATTCTGTGAGAAGTATATAATATTTGTTCTTTTTCTTTATTTAGGATTCGTGAACTGCTACTGCGGAAAAGTTTAAAATTTCTCTGGGATATGTGCCCGAGTAGATGTTGGAGAGAGCCACAACTTGGTTTTCCTTTTTTTTTTTTTTTTGAAACAGAGAAACTTTTCAAAACAAGACTGAAAATCTCCAGCCATGCTGGGATGCTCACAATGACCATGTCAACGTGTTGATGCTTAGCAGGCACGATGTTGCCCGCCATGTTAATGTTGTATAGACTGATAACATTTGCTAATTAGCACTAAACACAAGCTACACCAAAGTGTTGGACATATTGAAATACTGACCTGATGATGTTGCTCAATGAAAAGTCATCACCCAGGTCGTTAGAATTCATTGTCTAAGGGCAACAATGTCTGTAAGAAATGTTGTGCCAATCTATCGAGTAGATGTTTAAGTGAATAAGCTAAAACTAAAGCAAAAAATAAGTGCTAGATGAAAAGTCAGGGCATTGGATGTACCAAATGTCACAGCAATCCATGAAATAATCGTGGAGACATTTAACAAAAAGCCAAAAATGTCAACCTCAAAATAGTGCTAAAAATAAAGTCTGATAATCACTAAAGCCAGCTGGATTCATCCTCTTGAGTCAGTGAACATCTACGCAAAAAAGCTGGAAAGGAATTCCAATTCCAATAAGCAGTTGTTGAGATATATCAGTCTGGACCAAAGTGGTGGACAGGCCGATGGACTGACAATGCAATCCATAAAGCTTTCGTGGATAAGAAGCAGAGAGGCAGAAATTACAACTGCAGAGATTAAACGTGTTTTATTTCACAGTAATGTGTTTAGTCACAAGCCTCTCTAATACTTGTGGGTGCCCAGATTCTGATCATGCAAAAGCTGACCTAGTTGTTTCAAAGTTGATGATGTTTAGAAGCATCCTCAAATCATTATGATTGTCATTGTTAAACTCCACAGCCTCTTTCGGCTCTCCGTATGCCTGCCTAATCTCGTTAAAATGATGAGTATTTCAATTTTTGTAACACAGGAGCTGACAAACTGTAACTACACAAAGGTTAGCGAGGGTTTTCTGCTTGCATGGTTCAAAGCGCTGCAGAAATCCATTTACAAAACCTATAACATCTAAAGTTCAATCTGAAATGGAATCCAACAAAAAGTATCAATCTTACTTGAGCTTAAACTTAGATGAGGGAAAAGGGGAAAGGGGAGGGAGGATAAGAAGAGCATGAAAGTAAGAACAGATGAGTCAGTTGATGTCTCTGCTTCAAACTCCCGACAGCCTCCAGTATCTCACTCAGTGGGTGAATCAGCTTTAATCAACTGCCCTCTAAAGCTCAGGTTCTTTAGAACTGTAACCCTCTGACTGCTAACGCTTCTGAAGACTTCTTTGATTTATTACATGGTGGAGTAATATAAAATATGGAGTGATGCCCTTGTACTGGTTGTAATTGTATTGGTATTGTCCCTCTTTTCTTCAGTGTCACTGTTAGAGGGGAGCTTAAATGAAACTCACATGTCCAGCACCTCTTGATTTGCTAAGAGTTATTTCAATAAATGAAAGCTAGTACAAGGGCAACAGTGGCACTGACTGTTACTGTGATTCGAGGTGTCATTCATAGCAATTATTTGCTCACGCAGTGGGAAACTGACATTTTCAGATTCATCAAGACATGTTTAATTAATTTATGCTCCATTTCAAAAAAAGCTTTGTTAACAAGTGGCAGTGCAGGTGAAAGAAAGTTCATTTAAATCAGCAAAGTAAAAAGATATTTAATAAATTGTAAAGACTGAGTACATTATCAACCATTATCTACATTAAACACCAACCTCTGGAAGGCATTTCTTATTATTGTGTCCATTTCAAAAGGTAGCCATAGCCTTTAAACCTCAAGCATGAGGAAACTGCAACCCAATGCATAGTCAGCTTTAATTGTTCATCTGTAACACTGCTCAGAATAAAATTGGCATAATGGAATATGGGTGTGACATTACACAAAAGTGTGCCACACCATAAATGTACTCTCAATATTTAAAAAAAACAACCTTTCCCTCAATCGTTCTAAAGTTTTACTTCTCATACCTCTCTGCCTACCCTCTAAATGCCTCTTCTTTTCCTTTAACCTTCATGTTGATGGATACTTTGCCCTTGACACACGTCTTTGTAGTCTGTATGGTCAGCCAGACAGTAAGTAAAAATATATGGAGTTGGGAGAAATGTGTGCTTGAAATTGTGCATTTGTGTTAATGTTCCAGCTTGTGAGGATATAATGATAATACAGATGATCACACAGTGGACAGACATGAAGGAAGAGCAAAGGCACGGTATAACTGCTAGTTTGATAATCACCAGCTGGACACATGTTTTACCCAGTCCGGTCTGAGTTGAAGATCAACCGTACTCAGCTGACTCACAAAAGAACAGCAGATCCGTTTGCACTGATGACTAATATCTGGTATTCCCCCCCCCCGTTCTCTCCTTTGACTTCTTTTTTCTTTTATTGTAGTTTTTTTTAATGTTTCTCTTGGTGAGTAATGTAAATAGAGTAGACATGACAGGACTCCAGACAGCAGAAGTAAGAACACAACATGCAAAGTGAAACGATGATGGAGTAAGAAAGGGCAAACAGACGTAATAGAAAATTTAAATACTTTCGAAAGGGAAAGCAGCCAGAGAGCAGAGATTGTTTGCTTGTATGTGACTGCATACTGCTACTGTTGAGAAGCCAGGTCCCCCAGTAAGCTGGCAACCAAAGTCACCTTATGGCAGCTGTCTACTGTCATCTACTAATGCACCCACAACGACTTTTGAACCTCACAGATAATGACCTGGGAGGTAATGGAGAGGGATGTAGGCCATGAACAGCTCTACAACTGCAGTCTGGTGGACTGTTTAGATGTTTTTTGTACACGACCGGGACCATCTGAGCTCAAATTACCTTGATATAATGCTATGTACAGTGTATCACCGTCAGTGTCACCACCTGCGTATGAAAACATCTACTGTGCATGTTTTTTTGTATGTGTGCATGCAGGAAGCTTTATGGCGCCCCCTGTGTCTTGTGTGCACATTACCTGAAAATCCCTCTCCTCTAGAATTTCTTTCCTCCACCTCACCAGGAAGGCAGCACACACGTAGAGGTGGAAATGGGAGAAGCCCTCTGGTTCAGCCTAGTGAGAGATCACAGACACTGATTTATGACAAGTTTAACATTTCGCAGTCATAAAACAATGATACCCCCCATCACTGCTATGTTATATTCTTCAAATAGAGGTTTAAGGATGTGACAAAATCGTGTCAGTACATTCAAAATACCTCGTAGCTTCCTTTCAAGAAAGATTTAGAAGCAGTTTTACACAGTGCAATATACACAAAAAGAGGGAGACGGGAATTATAGAACATTTTTCTGTCACAATGCAGGGCGACAGAGACGAAGAAAGCTACAAATCCTCTCTTCTTTGCACAGCTCTTTTTATTTCAACCCCTCGTTAGGTTTGGCAGATAACTTTTGTTATGATCCGGCATTGAGCAGGAGAATTAAAGATGGGGTAAGACAAAAGATGAGGTGTTCCTGATTCTATTCTTTTTTTTTTTCTCCAGAACCATATCAAAGAGGATAATTACCAGGGCCTTCAAATGCAAGTGAATTGGGAGTAGATGCCCCCATGAAGATGGTATACAATATCCTAAATGCATCATAATGTGTGAGCGTTTTGGAAATTTATTCTGGCACGCTTGTCTCGAGATTTAGTGTGGAATTGTATGATTTTGTGACCATACTGTATGTGCAGATGTAGGTGCATGGAAGAAAGAAACACACATATATACTCATAACTGTTACTGAGCAGCTTACTTTCATTGTATACTGTGCCCTGCAGGCACATGTGAGTTTATAAAGAGCACAAAACTACACAAACAAACAGGTTCCAGGAATTCAGACATGTTTACTACATTTTAATACTCCTTTACAGGATTTCAATTAGATAGAGGCTGTAGAATTACTCATTTCCAATTTAACTGGATAACCAATTGCAAGCGTTGCTCTTTAACCACCATACTCATTTGTGTATAGCGGTGAGCCATAACTCTGCAGGAATGAACATAAACTGCTTTTTCCACTGTGATAATTGGATTTCCCTCTAGGACAAAAGTAAGGAATACACAGATGAATATCGGATGGACAGATTTAAATTCAGGCATGGTGTGATACAAAAATAGTGGGAAAAATATACTGGCTGTCAATTCTCCTTTACTGCATTGTTATTCTTTAAGACAGATAGGTCTCCCCCCTACGCCTTTTTCATCGTTTGAATTTCCTCTTAATTTATCTCCCACTTAGTTAAACCAATTCTCAAAATTTTCCAACTGAGAGTGCTTTTGTTTGTGTGTGAGTGAGAGGGAAATAGAGAAAGGGAGTACTAGAAAGGGAGAGTGCAAAGTATGGTAAGGGAGAAAAAAAAAAGAGAGGGGTGTTTGTGAACAGCGAAGCGTAGCATGATGCGAGTTGTAAACTGGCAGGTGATTGGCTTGTTGGTCTAACCTTGCAGCTCTAATCCAAACAACTGAAGCAAGCAAACACACACTCTTTGTGTACACACAAACAGAAACACAGATGAGTGAGTGTATGAGTGGCATACAGGAGCACAATGTTTAGCAGTCCCCAAAGATTCATACAGTTTTAATTTCCTTTCTTCTATCAGTTTTGTGTGTGTGTGTGTGTGTGTGTGTGTGTGTGTGTGTGTGTGTGTGTGTGTGTGTGTGTGTGTGTGT
>JBBPCS010041175.1:0-20422 GCA_037974645.1 Hollardia meadi
ACACACACACACACACACACACACACACACACACACACACACACACACACACACACACGCACACACACGCACACACAAGATTGTTTGACAGTATATACTGCATGTATCATTTATTTTTCATGCTTTATATTATATATAGTAGATTTTTTACATTGAAATAATACACTTTACCTGATATTAATCCACATCCCGTTAGACCTTACATTTAAAGACTTGCAGTTGTTCTTGAGGAAGGCTATCACCATATGTGATGAATTAGATGAGACTTGCTGTGACATCATGGTCAAGATAAAACACCACATCTTTTGATGATATGTTGTGTTATACGTATGTTTCAGGGTTTCGTAGTTTTAGGTGACACGTAGTCGACTGTGTTGTACTAATTCTGACATATCTAGGCTTCTAAAGAAAAATAACGATACAGATATTCTTAAACAGGAGACAGTGATCGCAAAAACCTCGATCCTTCCGATGCCAAAACACTGAGGAGATCCTGAACAGAACTGTCCTCTCATTAGGGTGGAAAAGCCACTGACAGAGAATTTAGACCATCATGGGACACTAAACTCTGCCTTCTTTATGTCCTGCAGTCTGAGGTAAAACACTCAGCAGGTACTGCATCAACAACACAATTTTGAGTTCATTAAAGTGGTGTGAAAAATGACTTTTGCAGCAGAATTCAGAGAATCTTTTCAATAAACGTGACAATCAGTGTGACGATGGTGTGATCAGATTTTCATGTTATTTAAACTGCCGACCCGTGCAGGTGCCCAGTGCTCACCTTGGACCGAAGAGGTCAGACTCGGCTCAGCTGACGTGATGATGTCAGGACTGAACTCCTTCAGTTGGTCTCCCTTGATGCTGAACTGAACCACGTACTTCAGTTTCACCTGATCGGGACTGTACACCACGTACTCATCATCCTGGAGCACAATCACACGTTGGTGTCGTATAGACAGACCAAATGAGAAATTAGGGTTGAGCGATGGTAAATCAAATATAATCAGAAGAAGTTTGACACTAGAAAGTGTGTATTCTGGGGATTACACTTGCCAGATAATGTATAATGACACTGTGAACCGATCAAGTTCATTTACATTTGATTCCCTGGTTAGGAATGAAAATCCGATGAGAGCGAGTTGATTTAGAGGTTTTTGCACCTGTCTACTATCTACATTCTCATGCAAACAGTCCTACCTTAAACTCAGAGTGAGTGCTAGGAGTGCGGCGGACCCCGTGCACGCTGTGGTGTCCCTCAGGGGCCTGGGTCAGCGTCAGGTCTCTCTTGTGGACGTCTTTGCACCGTCCCAACGCCACATCACACACCAACAGCAGCCGAGAGCCGTCCGTCACACTGGGCCTGGAGTAATTCAAACTGGTGCTGTCGGGGGAGAATGTGGAGAGCAAGAGACATGTTTACTAAAGAAGACTGTTGTTGTCGTCGTCTGGGCTCCCCGGTAAGGAAATGATGTATCTGAGGATTTCAGGCTCTCTAGTTTAACACAATCTTTCTTAAAATGAATTTCCATAGACATGCTTTTGAAATAGTTTTACGTTTACTTTGTTTGTTTGTTTTTTACGTTTATGGCAATGCAAGATTATTGTAAGGAAGATGGAGTTATACTGCATGTCAAAATAAATGATTCAAAAAGAATAAACCTTGTCAATGTCAGATTGCCTACTAACCTAACAGCATCACTAAAGTAGATTCCACTGCCCAGGTTACCGACGTCTGTTCTCTCTATCCCATGATGCTCCACTCCAACACGGGGCAGCAGTAGACCACTGAAGAGAGAGCGAAAATAGGGATTCTGTGAATTGTGATCAAGTTTTGTTAAAATTTTCCATAATCAGGCAGCGATAGACATTATCGACGAGTTACATTATAGAATATAACACACATTTCATTTAGTTTCTATTTTCCACATGTGCTGTATCTATGCAGTACAACCTCGATTCAGAAAACTCTGGTTTGTGTAAAACAAAATCAGAATGCAATCATCTGCAAAACAACTCACCCAGTTTTTTTAATCTCTGTCCAAACTCGTTCCAAATGTGTTGCTGGCATCAAATGCAGAATAAGCATATATTTACAAAAATCAATTTGTTGATGAGGTAAAACATTAAATGGATTAGCAAATTGCCACATTCTGTTTTACACAGCATCCAAACCTTTTTGGAATCAGGGTTGTATACTCATCATGAATAGAAACAAGACACAGAAGGACTCTGTAAAATATTGATTAACTGATTTAAATGGTGTATATGCACAGTCTGGGCTCCAAATGGCACTCGAGGATTACTGCTTGGGAACTCGAACTCACAAAAGTGGAGCCACCTGGTTCGTCAATAACTAATTTAAAAAAAAAAAAAAAAAAAGAACAGAAAATGATCCTCTGGTCTAGAATTCGCTTACTGCAGAGCGTCTGGTTTTTGAACGAAAAAAGTGAGCTCAAAAGTCTCAGTTTTAGTTCGACAGATCAGCTCGATCTCAGGATTAGTGCATTCCCACTGGGTGTTTTGGGTAGAGAGAAATGTTTCAAAAAATTTCCATACAATGTGTAAAAAAAATACAGATATTATTAGATAATTGAAAAGAGATAATAATGATGATAATATATTTCATACCAAATGACATTTTACCGTGAAAATTATAGTATTTTAGCATATTTGTGCGTGTTTGCGTGATCTCACCGAGACAGAACTCCTACAAAGTTGCTGGGGCTGGAGGAATGGAGGAGGGGCTTTATGTTCCCGAGACCACTCTTAAATGTCTGGAGCTCCACGCCTCGGCAGACACGCAGAACCTGTTGGATCTGGACCTTGCTGCAAAGCACAGAAACACGGGCTTTAAGGTTCAAAATGCACGCAAAACAATAGGAGAAAATCACACGTACAAGCATTTCGGAGGGTGTACGCTACCTGTCCTGCAGCAGAGCGGTCACGTCCTGAAACTCTGAGCTGCTGGGGGGAACAGTCTCAATGCTGCACCTCAGAGCGCGGTACTTCCCCGGGCAGGAAGGCATGGGGCTTCTCAGATTCATCTCGCTCACGTTCAGAACATCTCTGATTAACTTGACAACAAGAAACGCTCATGTTCATGTTCAGACTGACTCTGAAGTGACACAGGTGATTAAATGTCACAAATAGGATTTTTTTTGTTTGTCATTCACAGTTTGGTTTCATTTTTTTTTTTTTTTTTAAAAGCTGTGTTTAAAATCTTGATTTCCTCCGTACATTGCATTATAGGACAAGAGTGTCCATCAACAGCACGATCATCTACAGTGTAGCATGACTTTAGGACATAGTTAGCATGTGTCAACATGAAAGATCTTTGAAAACATGAGTGCTGGATTCTTTATATCTGTCTGTTTTTGTGAGTTTGTGTTTGTGCATGCTGCGTGTGTGTTCTGTGTTACCTGACAGAGGTCCAGTTTCTGAGAAAGCAACTTGGCACTGGGAGGCGCGTGCTTTCTGAGCGGCAGCAGGGTGTAGACCTCATCCAGGAGAGACGCCGCCTCAGTTTGATTTGCCTCCCCCAGCTTCCTCTGAGCCTGAAGCAACAAGCCCTCCACCCTGCTCACCTACACACACGCAAACACACAGATAAGGCATGGAGCGAAAGAATAATTCTAATAGAATATATAGATATTCCAATAGATTCAGAACTAGGCTGTCTTTCTCGGTGAAACAAACAACAGGCTCAAAACAACCGACACAACCTTACATCATTAAGGCTGAGCTTGTTGACGGAAACCGTGAGGACGTTGCTAAGGCAGCCCAGGGCCTCAGTCCACAGCAGCTCCACAAATGCTCCCACTTCCTGTGACAAGCTTCCTGTGTTCAGCCTCTCCTCCAGCAGCAGCTGCCAGTCAAACATACAAAACAAACAATCAACTGATAAGCTCATTAGATTCAGCTACACAAATGTCCAGTTACAGTAACTTCTACAGCTCCAGATGTCATAATAACACAAAGTCAGAACATAAAATGTGTGCAGAACATACGTCTTTAATGCATTTTACTGCAAGACCCACCTTAACTCAGCCAGGACCGTTGAACTTAGCTTCCTGGCATTCGGGCATCAATGACTAGGTAACGTTAGCAGTGCTGGGTGCAAGGTAGCAGTGAAAAAGTGGTATGGAATTTCATTGATTTGGGCTTTCTCTGAATAAGCAAATGGAAAGGATTTGATGATAACGAAGCACTGGAGCAGCGCTCATAAAATAGGGCCGAGTGGACAGACAGACATTAAAGAAACTGCAGATCACGGCTGGGTTACAAAGCTTCTGAAAGGGATACGATCACACCTTTAGTACTTCAAACCCTACTTCACTTTCCCAGCAGTTGGGAAATAACAGACAAGTGTTCTCTTGGTCTTCAATGTTTATGAACTGTCACACTGTAACCTATACTGTGCATTTACTTCTGAATATACAGATTGACAACTTTCTGCTACCCACTTCCTCTGTTCTGGTTGCTTTTCTGCCACTCGCTGTCTCTCACTTGCTCAACTACAGGCCCGCAGGAGCCACACACAGTCTTACAACAGCACCCTTTGGTTCGAGTTTATTTTATCATTAAGCGAGTATGTTTCTTTTTCCGTCACAGCCCTAGTATGGTACTCTTCTCATAATTTCCTGCAGCGTTATTTTTCTTGCTTTGGATAGGATTGTCGGGAAACTGTGTAGACTAATGGGCAGTGAGTGTCGGACCTGCTGGAGAGGAGCGGAGCCCAGGTCCAGGGCCTGCGGAGGGATGTTGTTTCTCAGTTGCAGACCAGCAGCTGGCAGGGTCTCACTCAGGTCCTTGTAGACCTCCAGAGCTTCCTCTGAGGTGGTCAGAAACACCAGCATATCCTTCACCGCCGCCTTCTGTTAGCACAAACACATGTATCTGTTTGTATGTTTTTCCTAAAGTGCAAATTCTTCTTCTAAAGTCTGACTTGATTAGCGGTTACTCTGATGGGGCTAAAAAGTGATGACTCATGGAACAGTTTAGTGTCTATATATAACAATTGTATAACATTTAGTCCTTTAATATGGGAGTTTTTGAAGCAACATGAGACTGAAATGAGCAGTAATATAGAAAAGACTTCATACCTTGGCTCCTATATTGTCCTTCCAGTATCTGACCACACGGTACTGCCATCCTTCCTCCCCTTTGAAACTCTGCAGCTCCAGCACACACCAAGCCTTGCTGTTGATCTTGAGAGGAATATATATTATTCATAAAATTGCAGTATCACTGTAATAGCAGTAGTAGTAGAAATAAATTGCAGCTTTACCTTTTCAAAGATTGAATACTTGGCCACTTGAAAATTATCCGGATACGATGGAAGGTCAGAATCCGTTTCAGTATAAATTCTGCGAAATATAACAATTGACAGCGAAAGTTCAAATATCAATGACATTTTGTGTATTTTATTTGGTAATACATTCAGACATTATTTGTTGGGCTTCTAGCACATCATGACAGGGGGCATGTGAGCAACTTTAATTGTTGACACCTGAACTTTCCCAGGATGTTTCGGCGCCTCTCGGGAGTCTTTGCCCTCTGAGTCGGGTTGACACAGTCCACAGGCCTTGCTGGGCTTTTGGACGGCTCAATAACTGCTTTGCTCAGTGGCACTTTGGACACTACAATGCATGAGACAGAAAAGATTAGCATGAATGACGACCGCAGATGTTCTGTAACACATGCATTTGTACTGGTATGCATTTAAACACCTGTGTGTGAAGGGGACTTATGGATTCCTCTACATTCACTTCACAAAGCACTCGTTGCACAACACTGCTGCGGATTTGAATTAGCTCTAAAGAAAACCTGAATGTGTCACAAAATACAGAAGTGACACACCCGATGAGCAAACATACTGTAACCTGACCTAAAAACCATGTAGTTAAACCTGCTGACGGAGTCTAAACTGTCATTTTAATCTGAACATCCACATGTCAATGTAGAAACAGAAGTGGGAACACAAAACAATTGACCCATTGAATACAAGATAAGAAACACACGACTTGTTTCTGTGCAAAATGCAAATAAGAGTCCACAGTTAATAATTAGCACCAAAGATGCTCTAGAATAAACATAACCCATTACAAGCTACGCTTATGGTATTAAAGGTATACACTTCCTGTATCCAAAGTGGGCGTGGTCACCTCTCCCGCCCATCCCCAGTGGACATTTTTAACACTGACATTACTCAGGACTATTTCTTGTCCTTGTCGAAACAATACAACACTAGATACAGTCATACATTTTATGTTTGCCCTTTATTTTGCCGCTCATTTTTATCTGCTAGCTTAATACGCTTGCTACAGATCTCGCAACAGTGTGCTCCAACAAAGTTCATTTTCTCCTGATTTCTCCATCTGAAAAATGCCATTTTAGCGTCAGATGGTTCGGAAGAAACGTAGCTTCTAAAAAAAAAAAAAGGTCCAATATTTACTTTGGTGACTATGAGACGAAAGAATCGCTCATAATCTGTGGTCAAGTTCAGTTCTCCCATAAGGATGAATGGACTCAGGACCTGCCGCTAGTCTCCTAAAGGGGCGGGGCAGTGACGAAACCCATGTGACACAGATGCAGGAAATAACTCGCCAGTGGGCCGTCTCACTTTCTGAACTGTCTCCGATAGCACATCTCCGATTGTACAAATAAAGGAATATCTTATTTTATCTTTGACTCGTCAGGCAGGAATAACACAGGTGGAGTTACTTTAACGACAGCTCGGTTCCTTTAAGTGTTCCAATAACAGTGACAGTGAACCAGCCCACACAACAGCAGGACATTGTTCTAAGTGGAATGCAGAAATCATTAATAGAGCTGTGAGTTTCCTGCTATGACATGCCGAAATGTCTAATGTGGAACCAGCTACAGTTTTGTTTTTGATTCGTGGCGTGGCGTCCTGCCGCTCTTTGGATTTTGGGAAATTCACTTTGCATTTGGCACTATTGTCTTTGCTCATCCAACCATTGCTACTGACGCTTCTCGATTAAATAGCTATGGGTTACACGCCATTCACTCCCACACACGGAGGCAAAGTAGTTATCTAGAAATTTATTAATACGAAAGGAATTTTAAAGAGTCCATGACACAAGGACCTGAACTCCCTGGATCAAGAAGCCATGTTTTCAGTTACTAATATATATATATATGTACATTTTTTGCTTTTTTACTTCATGTGGACCTGACAAAGGTGACCTAATGTAGGTATTTGTGATGTTAAAACATCATGAGTAATAAAAAAAAAAAGTGAGAACATGACTACGGTACTTTTTGGAATTACTGCAGAGGGAGAGGAAGCGTCCAGCTTGTATTCATCCACAGGCAGAAGAACTCCCCTGTCCACACAGCTGTAAACATAATCCAGCCCGACCACAGGCGTTTGGTATTTTTGGGTGCTACGCAGCCTGTTGGTGCTCAGGTTGGACACATCACTGGTCACGATCAGAGAGCACTGTGGGAAATGTAGGCAGAAAGCAAGGCGTGATATTTGAAAGTGGGCAGAAACGCCTGGGAAGCAGACAGAACCTAGAAGGTAGCAACATTTATTGCTGTCGTAGTTTCCTTTGCTGATTGTACAACCAGGATACACAGTATGATCATGCACACTGCATCTACATCAATCATTCTGGATTGATTTAGTTTTCTAGCCTGTTACTCAGACACCACCCAGAGTAGAGCGTGATCCCATCATCTGACCTGTTTATTGACCACGAAGCAAATGTTGCCTCCATTCTCTGTCACTGCTGACTTCAGCTTCTTCTTCTCCTTGAAGGGCACATTTTTCAGTTCCAAGAGCACGGAGCAGTTCTCAAACACACCCATTCCTGTAAAGACAGGAAGCACCAAAAACAAACAATTAAAATACACAATACCAATGTGAATGTCAGGGTCATGTGTTTTTATGCAGTTTAAATGTGATGACGTTTATTCCTCGTCAAATATAGAGCACATTAGTACAGAATGGCACACACACACACACACACACACACTTTGCTGGGATTGCTGGGAAACAAATGCGGAAGCAAATCACCAAACTGGGCTGTGAAAAGGTGCAAAACAGGCCAAACTGTGACAGCGTCTGATTAAAAGTTGACTTTATAACGTTACAATCACATTGCACTGGGAACTTTACATAACTGACAAACTGCGTTATATTTTTCTATATAACAACTATGAAAAAACAAACAAACAGACGTAAACAATAAAGAAAGTAAAGTGAAGGTGTCCCAATATGTCCATTAGTGTAACGTTATGTTTTACCGTTTTATACTGTTTTATTTTTACCGTAAAGAGGTGCTAACGCGTGTAGTCTAGCTCTATAAAGCATATTGCAAATTAAACGAAACAGTTACAAGATGCGACATGGCGTTATCGAACGTATCTTCCTGATAAATCAATAAATTGAGGTTCTACTTTACTGTAAACATCCAGGCGATGTTGTCATAAAGTACAGGTTGACGTTAGTTCTCGTATTAGATGAAGCGTTGAAGAATACCAACCTGGCACTGCTGCGTTTGTCGGGTTAGCATAAAGCTAGCAGCGGAAAGAGGTTATCTTCCGGTGTGTTTTTCAAAATAAAGGTTGTGACGTGAACGTGACATGAATACAAAATTCTCTACCGTAAATTTTAACGTTGACTGATAATTTAAACCTGATTTGTACTCAGAGATGGGCACAAATATACATTAAAAATAGCTTGTTACAAATTGCCAATAATTGCTTATCAAATTTTTCAAAATAAAATGAAAAATACTGGTATGACAAAATGCATTTAATTGAAATACAAGCAATTTGTAATTTGAAAATTACAAAAAAACAAACAAACAAACAAACAACATATACAAACTGATATCACATCACATATTAAACATTTAAAAGATCATCTCTGCTCATTTCCCTCATCATAGATTTGAAGAAGCCAATCAATCTTGGAGGTGTGTGGCTACGAATTCAGGGGAGTATGATGGGTGGTTTCTGTCAGTTAAATCAATCAAATTAAATCAAATTAATCACTGCACAATGTCTCAGTGTTCATTTCAGCAAGAAATTACCTAAGTAGTATGTCCTCAAATGCAGATCAGCTTGACGTTTTGGTCTTAATTGCTTCTTTTTTTGTAGGAAGTATAATATGAAGATCGATATCACTCATGGCTGAAGAAACAGACAGCATAGCTTAGTTTGGAATAGCATTTAAAGACTGGAAACTGGAGGAGATCCTCTGACTCTGTCTGAGTGCAATCGAAAGTTTGCAGCTACAAAGAAAAAAAACCCCCTAAATTTTCCCTGACTATACGAACTAACAAATAACTCCTCTTTATTTGTTTTACAATCAAATATAATGACAAAGAACGAATACTTGTCAGAATGTTAATAAAAATACACATAGTGATGCAAAATTTGTCCCAACTGTGTCTGGCTTTTAAACTGAAAGGAAATTCACACAGTGGAAGTAGTCTCACTGTCTGTTACTGTAACTTGACAAAAGTCAGTCAGAGGCTGTCTTCCTGGTTCAAAGCAAGAATTTCCAGTTAACCAGAGTGTGGGCTGCTCTATTTACAGCACAGCCAGAGGGCCATGTAGCCCTCCTCTGGTTCAAGAGCAGTACTACAAACACAAACTAAATTATCTGGGGAAAAGTAAACTGCCTTTGTAGCCCGGCCTTGTTCACCATGAAGCCTTGTGTATGGTTTTAAACATGTTTGAATGCTTTTAAAGTAATTGAAATTGACAGTAAAACAAGCTGTTGGATGGTGCTCTGTTATATTACTATATCTGGATGGTTTTCCCAACAATTTGGTGTGAATCAAGGAGATGTCTTGTCTCCGACATTGCTCTCCATTCATATTAACGATTTTGGACTTTAAATTAAAGCTTCTAGCTTGGGAGATAAACTTGATGATCAGACTGTGGGCACATTATTTTACTTGGATGATATGGTTTCACTTGACTAAGATCTCCAGATTATGCTGAACATTGGTGCTGGAAATTGAGACTAGCGTTAAATCAAGACAAACACAAATCTAGCTGTTTTTGAATGATTTGTCATTCATCCTCCATAACAGGTTACATTGTGATATGTTGAAAAATAAATTGTCTCATAAAGAATAGCGTCAGTGTAAAACTTTATGTAAAGTATAATTTAAACAACAGACTAAGATCCCCGTGTGCACAGTCAGGTTCAGGAACATTACCTTTAGCCGCAGACACTGTCGGGCTTAATGCCACTCCAGAGGAGGACAGACTTTGGTTGTTATGTGAGCTAGGTGAAATTGAGAATGAGGTTCATATTTTGTTTTGTTGTCTAGGCTACAATGACATAAAGGTTGTACTTTTTGAATAAAAATATCCTCCATTTAGGATGATTTCTTTTGGTTGGAGAGAAGACAGAATACTTCGTTCATGACCGAGCGGTTTAAAATACCTGTGATTGTGCGAAGAAAGGAATTATGATAAAAATACTCGACTGCTGCAACTGTATTTTTCTTGTAAACCCATGAGGGTTGGGCACTTTTTGTGCAAATCAATCAATCACTACTATGTGTGTGCTACCGCTATTACTACAGCTACTGGTGCTAAAACCAATACTGACACAGAGTAAATAAAGCAAAGCTACTGAAAGCGTTTCTCTGACGCATCACGGTTGTCACTGCCGAGGTAAAACCATCAATCAATCACACACTCTAATAATAAATAAAACGGATCCATAAAGAGATAATGGCTCAGACGTGCATTTATTATCAACCCCGGACAGTCTGAGAGAATCCTGTTACGTTTATAGACAACTGCAAACAATAGCTGCCTGCATTATGTTCAGAGATGATGAAACACTACATTTATGTGAGGCACCGGAGTTGCAGATGGGTGATTAGGTTGGAGGCGGGTAACTGCAGGAGAAGCAACGGTTTGAGTCCAGACTGTGGTTATGTGTCAGTTAAATGTTCGGATAAACATATGAAATACTTTGTCAGTAAACATGTCACTGTTCTATATCAACATTTTAACCACGTAGTTTATCATTTATTAACATTTCCTTATGTGAATAGAAAATGTAATTGGTCGGCATTCCGTTTCCCTCATGAACGTATTTGCTGTTGCAAATTAATCATATATAAACATAATTTCCAGGTGATACGGCCCACAGCAAGACAGCTATTACTCTACCGAGCATAGGCCTTAAAAAATGACTTGAGCAATGCTAGAGAGAGAGAGAGTTGCATCCGCAGTCTTCAGATATGACAGATGCAAGTCTTGCTCATTACAAAACTTTTTTTTTTTTTAAATCTTGGGATTATGGACATACAGTATAACCACACCTTCCCTCCATGTGTGTTATGCAAAACAACTGAATTGATGTCGAAATTGTGAAACAGATTGATTTTAAAAATTTGTGAGGGCTAATGCAGCGTTTACTCATGTCCCTCCATGAAGTGACACTGATGCCTAAAACGAGCCCAACTGCCCATTTCTAACATAATTACTGTCCTAGCCCAAATCCATTTGTCTGGTTGAGTCAACTAATTGCATGAACAGAGCTGTGAAGCGCAACATGGTAGCTCCAAAAACAGTAATTAAGTGTTAATGTATCTTGATGTGTACATAATTTACATCTGAATACAGGAGATGTGTAGGGCACGATTTGGCAGAGAAACTTAACGCCGCCAACTTGGCAAATTTTGATGGCATGAGCTACTGAAGATGTCTTAATATTTGTGTCCAAGAAAATTCCTTGAAGACATATTGGACGGTAAGCACGTGATTCCTGCTGGAAAAGGAGCCGCAGTGACGGACTGACAGAGAGAACAGCTCGCCACAATCAGAGCGTCCTCTCGTCCCGTGAATGCTTAAAAGGACAGAATGAAATCAGCAGCGAATGAAACACAGGTTTGCACAGCTATGCTTGTTAGGACATTGCATTGTCTTCCATTCATTGTGCACAGCCTCATCCAAACCCCACAATTCATACCATACCAACCAGGATGTCAGAAATGACATTTTGCCGCATTAGGACCCGTCTTTGGTCCCCATAAGAACCACTGGTCCTGACAAAGTCAGTGTTTATGCCAGCAAAGGCAAAGGTCCCCACTAGGTAACAAAAATGTGTACACACACACACACACACACGCACGCTCGCAGCATCCCAGTGGGGATTTTCACAGCTGCCATTATGCCTGCCAGGACTTGCATCATCAGGTACCAGAAACCCCCCCCCCCGAGCATCTGGAAAGCTGCAGAGAGATGAGAGGCTCACTGATAAAACTGGGAATATTCTGAATCACCCACAGATCCAGATTCCCGGTCTTCTTTCAACAAACCTTCCCATAACATAAGTAAAGAAATTGGCAACTCTTTCTATGAAGACCCAGGGAGCGTTCTGGTGCATTATAATGCATTCATAATGCTTCATAACTGCACTCATAAACACACTTTTTGCTAATTCTCTGCATTTTTAGTGTCTTACGTGACAGTCACCTAAAGCAGCATAGGTTCTTTTACATGCACGACAATGCATTGCAAGTTGAGGTGTGTAATAGGTGCGTATATGTAGTCATAACCTGCTATAAACCCATCAGTCAACCTCTAGTTCAGAACTAGTCAAGATCATCCATAACACACTTGAACTCAGAGTTCATTAGAAGTCCCATCTATAATGTTTTATGACATACTGTGTTATAATACACTATGAATGCCCCCAGAATGGACTACAGATGCGGTCTTCAAAGAAAGTGTTACCAAGATATTTTCTTTAGACCGCTTGTGGGTATTTTTATACATATAGGTCCAATCTGTCCGTGCACCAATCATGCCGTAGCACTCCCTCATCGCAGCTCCTCTCATCTCTCTCTTGTTATCTTGTGGAAAAACATTTCTCTGACTCCAGCAGTTATAGAGGGTGTTCATGTTTTTTAGCCGGTAGAACCGCTTCAGAGAAAGCAGATTGTCTGTACTGTACCTCGCCCACCAACCCATCCGTCCAGACCGTCTTTGAGTAGCCACAGTGAGTCAGCTTTATTCAGAACTGAACAGAGGTGTGAGTCAGCGTTCTCATCACTGTATGGCTCCCTTTGAGTCAGTGCGGCAGTCACCTGGAGGACCTCAGGACTATTGTCCCGACATTCATTGTCCAGTTGTGATAGTAACATCTCAGCTGTGTACCATAAAACACGGAGATACACAGTCATAAATCGGTTACAATTGATTCAGAAGTGCTGATTGGGAGGACCAGATGGAGAGCACACATTACACCCATTTTAAAGGCTTCACAGTGCCTGCCTATCGGTTTTTGTATTGCTATTTAAATTGCTGTTTTTCCTCACTCGAGTCGAGAGTCTAAGGACAGAGGATGTCGTACTCTGTGGAGATTGTACAGCCCACTGAGGCATTATGAGTTGTGATTGTGGGCTGTATAAATAAAATTGACTGGACTTGACTTAATAGATCAGTTTATGAAGCACTACATGGTCACGGATATGCTTGCGAAGTCCGAACCAGAGGCTTGTTACATAACAGTGATTTACGAAGTGTTTCACAAATGAATGCCACTCAAATTGTGGAAGTTGTTCCGCTCTCTTGCAGGCTCATGCACGGGTTGCAAATACGCAATTTGTTTTTAAACAGTAAAATATGTTGAAATTACAAGAGGAAATCGTCTCATGTTGTAGGTTTCATATTGAAAATGTGGTGAAACTGGCCCGCAGGATCTCTCACACAAGTGTTTTGTTCCAAAATGCAGGATAAAAAATATTTGATGGGCTTTTAGTGTTTGTGCTTCGAGCCATCAAAACAGCGTCGGGGAGGATCTATGAGTAATCCTAATCCCTTGAAAACTAATCTTCGGTATTTGTGTTCAACGCTGAATAAGCATGGCAACAAATGGCATGCGAATCAGAAATACTACACAGAAAAACAGTTTGATTGATTGAGCCAATGACATTTGTCCCAGAAGCATCAGGTGGGAAGTGAATTATCACAGCTGTGGTTACTCCTCATCATTTGTACTATCATAGGAAGTGCTTCAGTGTCTTTGTCCCTGCCAAGCCATCCAACTGGACCTCCTGGATTCAGTTCCATACGTACATATAGCAACATGCTCCCCCCCGACATTTAGTTCCACACATGCCTGCATCTCACAGAGTGCTGCAGTGCCCCAAAACTGCCAGTAGGAGGAGCTCTGGCTCTTGTCATTCACACTAAGCCACAGTGGATGATGGTTGGTGTGAGGATTTTACCCCACTCACATTCCTTCTTTTGGGAGCCACGCATGCTCATAATTTCCCTGAATACTAGTCATCACCTCACACACCAGACAGTTGCCCTCCTGACTGATTCCATTCATGCAAATAAAAAAAAGTAAAACACATTAAAGCTCCTTCTCTCTCATCCATCCATTCTTTCCCCTTTTGCATCCCTCTCTGCCTTCTCCTTTTTTTATACATCCTGTGGTTGCTGCCACCTGCCCTCTTCCTCTCTTCCACCGATGTTGTTTTCCCCTCTAATTCCTCCTATTGTACAGTCGCACCGGTCCATCGATTGGAGGGATGGATTCCATCCATGTCCTCCCTCTTCTTCCTCCTCAGTTAAGCTTGAATGAGAGAACAGGGGTGGGGGCGGGGGAATACTTTAGCAGCAGTCTGAGGTTAATGTCACACGACTGAAAATCTATGACGCCTGTGGTGGCCTGCAGGGTGGTGGATGACAGCGGCTGCCCAAATATTAATGTAAGAACCATACATATACGAGTGGGAGAGCAATATGAGGAAGCAATGTGAGTATACATTAGCCCCCAAAGGATAAAGACAACCATTACAATTTCCTTGTGCTATAGAGCTTGGTTACCTATTGGATTTTAAGTCACTGACCAAATAATGTTGCTCAACAATTGGCAACAAAATATTTTCTACTGATTTTTTAAATCCATATTTTATGATTTAAATCATAATTTGATTAAATATACCCTGGATTTCTTGTACAACGTCAAGCATTTAAACAACATTAAGCATTGATACATTTCATAGTAATATTTTATATTAATATGGTTCATTTAACTGAATGAAAAAGTCTGCAAATATTGTTTTGGTATCCTCAAAACCGCATCAACTAACAGGACTAAGAATTTGCAGACGTGATGACATGCGCAGACACAGGTTCTTTGAGGCAAATGCTAACATCAGCATGCTAACGTGCTGAGGTTTAGCAGGTCATCTTTTTGTGCACTCACACTTTTTGTGCACAAGCTGTGCAGTGAAAGCAGCTTATTAGCGCAGCAGCAGCAGCAGCAGCAGCAGCAGCAGCAGCAGCAGCAGCAGCAGCAGCTTCAATCCTCTGCTGTAGTCAGTTTGTCATTTGCTAAGCAAGAGTTATCCATACATAGAATCCATTTTGTCCCAGAGGCATCCCGGGAAAAAAGATTTATGTTCGTTCCAAACACATTTGCTATCGTCCCCATGTCTGGTAGCATGTGCTTTGCAGCACAGTACATCACATCAATACAGCATCTCTGTATCAGTCTAAGAGAAAGAGTCTGTAGTTTTGACGGTACTGAAAATCCTCCCTTTGGGATTTCTTAATAACCTGGAATACCATTATACCTCGATACTTCCCAAGCCTAGTAGTTAAGTGGGTAAAGTGCGAGTGAAACACGAGCCGTTACATGTGCCAAACCCACATAGGCTCGTCGGCGTCTCAAAAGACCATGCATGCAGCCAGTGTATGTCAGTTGGCTTTGGTAATTTGATTAGCTTGTTAAGGGATTTTCACTGCTAATGTACAATCAAATAAGGCAGATTTTGCGTTAGCGTGGCCGGTCACACTTGCATTTTAAAGGTCAAGGTTTCACTAAAATCCTACAGCGTCGCAATCAGTGGATTTGCTCACACAAGCAAAGTAATCAAGCGTGAATGTCTTGTATTGAGATCAATGTCGAGAAATTCGCACCGTTGAGCGACAGCAAGATATCCCGACAGCGCTGACGTGTGTTTTTGGTTGGCATGCTTCATAGTTTGGAGAGCTATGCAATGATAGAAAGGAGCTTGGAGAGCTTTATTCAGTTACATTTGCTTTTATTGTGCTCAGATGATGCAAGTAATGCAATCAGCTGCGTTTAATCACATAACCACAAACTGTTGTTCCAGCACAGGAGGACTGTTTGATCTCTGGGACTCGGGATTATAATAGAGCTGCAGTCGGCTGTGCGACTTGTTCTTAAGGAGGAGTGCTGGGGGCAGTTCCTCCAGACCACCTGCAGCAAACGTTTGCCCCAGGGACCCCCTAACAGATTTATCCTGCCATGATCAATACAGACCCATATACAGTCAATGATACAGACATGTATAGAAAGTCCCTCTGTTTATTTCTGCTTTCTCCAGGCCAGCTTTCTCCAGATTGTTTTGCACAGTACAATGATCATAACGGTCAGCATTAATATTTTCTGTTTCTAGAGTAAAAGAGATGGAAGAGCTGGTGCAACTAAAAGGGAAACCTTTTATGTTTTGAGGTGGGTCGTTGTGGAAGCTGGAAACAAGTGCTGCAGGTTCAATTCTAAATCCTTGTCCATTTCCAGTTTCCAATTAAAGTGTTGAAAGGGAAGAGACACAGCGCCCAGTCAAGATGTATTATGTAAACCAATACATACTAATTCTCCTGTGGCAGAAGCACAGGAGCACCAGTCTGAAAAAAAAGTCACTTTCACATCACTGTATATATGCATGAGCAGTATGATCTTCATTTGTCAAAGGGGATTATCTGTGTCGTGAGTCCAGTCTGCTTTTTGTGATATCAGTTTCTTCTTGCTCTTGACTTCAAGCGAGCCCTGTCCCATGGAGAATTCGGAATTTTTCACAAGTCTAAACTTTTGCAGAAGCTTTGACCTCTTTCAATTAATTTTCATGAATTGGAGATCACTGTGAATTATAAATGGAAACAGCTTCACTGTCAATAGTACGCTTTATTCAAGGATTCACCCATGAATTAGCCACTGAATTACTTGAATATTCCAGTGGCGGTAATCTTTGGGGTTCCATCGAACAATGTCTTCCTGATCTGTCGAGAACATACATGTTTTCAGTAAAACGCGCACCATTAAAAACAGCTACAAAATGCCCCAACGGTCGCTAAAAAGACCCGGGTTGTTGGTTGGTTGAAGTGGTCTCGAACATTGACATAAATAAAGATGGACCCATTGTACAAAAATGAAGTCTAAATATCCCGGATACGAGTGCTGCCAGAGTCTGCGCAGTAGCGACCGGCCAGCGAAGACGCGGTACCAAGTTCCTGCCCATACACCTGTCCGCAAAATCGCGAGCAGGGTTCAGCTGTCAATCCTAACATTTCTCCCCATTTTTATAGCATTAAATAACTATTAAAACCAAACAGATCAGAAAAATGAACACTTGGACATACATCAGCATGATACCAACTATAGCTAAAACAACACAAACCATTTGGGGGAAAAATGTATTTAAGGTGTCCTTTGAGTTTTTGTTTGGCCCATGTCCTACTTGATATCATTGAGGGGGAGGAGTTAATTACCTATACTGCAGCCCACCACCAGGGGGCGATCGAGGTGTTTTGGCTTCACTTTTGAGGAGCTCTCATGTCGTCCATCTTTATATACAGTCAGTGATCTTGAACATTGCTCTCTTGCTTGGCGTCCGTCGCTCCCAAGTGTCACGCCAACAACCCCTCCACTTTCCGATAAGCAAATTAGGTGATGTAAATGTAATATGAAACACATATTGTAGAAACGTAACGTGATGCATATGAAACGTAGAGAGCTAACATAGCTGTGGTTTGCAGAAACGTACTGTACCAACATTTTGAGGCGACTGGGCTGGGATTCAGGCAGAACTCAGCACTATTTATTAGTAACCAATGTGTGAAGTATCATCTTTGAACAATGATTTAACATGTCATATAAGGCCCATTTTGCTTTGTGTCAATCCATGAGATTGTTGAGTATCGGCTATCCAGGTCTTGAGTAGAAATCATTCAGATATTTAAGAAGCTTGATGAACTCAGCAGTCAACTGGGAAAAGAATGTTGAAAAAACTGCCCTCACTGATTGACTGATAGAAAAACACAAAAAAATGAATGCTTTGCACAAATGACCCAAAAAAACAAAAGCAAAAAAACAAAATCTATTTTGAAACGCTGGAATTGAACTAACCTTCCTCCACCTTCAGCTCAGAACGAAATGAAAGGAACGTGCGACTGCAGAGCCGGAATTAAGGTTGTTTTTAACTGAAACACAGAGCATGTTAACAGACAATGAGCTTCCTTGTCAGAAAGCAGAAAATTATTCGAGGCCCATTATAGTTCTGCATCATGGGGCACTAATGGAGCCAGTGTAGATAAAATCCAGGTACAGGTGCAAACAACTCAGGAGAATGAGGCCCTGCAAAATGTATTTCAGAGATTCCTAGACAGACCAGAATCCACTGGACAGTGAAATTTGACTCCTCCTGCCAAACAGTATTAAATTGTCTCATTTTGTCTTTGCTCTGACTCGCTTGCCAGTTTTCTGATAACATATTCAATACAAAGCTGGCACCTGACATAAACAGAACTCTGTACTGTTTGCTTAACCTTTGGGTGTGAAAGCAATTCACTTCATTAATGTTGGCAATAGGCATCCAATTAATTTACAGACTATCAATAACTGTAATTAACATGGAACAACGGGAAGCAGGAATATTGTATCAACAACACTAAGTATTTACACATTTCGAAAGCCCAGCGAAAAATAAGATGCTTTAAATTTAAAAAAAAAGAGCGAGCAAACATTTTTCAGATTGGTATTTTGGGAGAAATTCTATCTTGTTTTTCTCTCCAGCTAAACAGCGAAAAGCAACAAAATCAGAACCATGAATGTACTGAATGTGATATGAGATGAAAACGGTGACAGCAAAAATATTGAAGGAGAAGCCTGCGCAACAAAATCTCATAACTAGAACAGAATAAGAAGCTGTAGAAACACACACATAAAAGCAGGGCGATAAATAAGTGCAGGAATTATTAAATATAGGGTGAGGTTGTCTTTTTCTTTTTTCCACTGATGATGAACAAACTGTGAATATGTGATGCACATAAAAAGTTAAAATTACTGTAAGACAGTTTCTGCTACCAACGCAAAAAGGAGATGAGAGAGGAGAAAAGTAGTTCACAACTGATGAAATGTTAGATTTAAAAATCATAGGAGCTAATTAACAGTGTGTGTTTTTTGTTTTTTTTCCCCGAATAAAAGGCTACAGACGGCATACAAGTACTTTGGATATCCAATTATCATCACAAAGTCGTCTCATGTCATGTTATTCTCAGCTGCAATGATGAAATAAGAGTGTGAAAGCATCTGTTTGGAATCCAGTCTGGAAGGAGGAAAGCTTGTTATCGTCATTACCATCGCCCATTCAGTGTGATGAACGGGGAATTATTGATTTAATTAATTCGTTTTTTTATAGTTAATATATTGGTATTGCAGCATACCAATATAAGCATTAAGATATGCTTATTCAACATGTTTGAAACAAGTTGGGACAGGGGCAACAAAAGACTGGGAAAGTTGTGGAATGCTCAAAAACGCCTGATTGGAACATTCCACAGGTAAAGAGGTTCATTGGCAACAGGTGATCGTATCATGATCGGGTATGAAAGGGGCGTCCTCGAAGGGCTCAGTCGCTCACAAGCAAGGATGGGGAGAGGTTCACCACTTTATGGAACTCATGGTTGGATAAAGAATATTATTATTGTATATACTTTGGGAACACCAAAACAAAAAACGGTTTCGATTGTTTTCGTTTGAGTTGCCGAGCATCGGCTGAAGAGATGTCTGCCTTCTCTCGAATATAATGGAACTAGATGGCACTTCACTCGTGGCGCTCAAAGCACCAAAAAGTACATTTTAAAAAAACCTAATTCATGTCTCTTTCCAGAAATCACGACCCAGTTACTCAAGATAATCCGCAGACCCAGTTGTGAGCGGTTTTTTTTTTAGCCGTTAAGAGGAAGAATAAGTATTTTTTATTCTGGGGTGAACTGTTCCTTCCAAGTATTTGCGATGTGCTCGTTGTGAGAGTCGACGTTAAAGGCAGCTTAAAGGTGAGTTACATCAGGGATAGAGAATGGTGTTGCCCTAGAGAGTTCTGATGCACAGCCTGATGACAGCATGATTTATCATTCCACATGAATGATTTGGGCTTCTTTAGGAATAGTTTTACAACTTTTGGCACATTTTACTGTCTGTTGACAACTTTGAATAATATTTTGGCAGCCGGTTGTTTCTGTCCACTCTCTCCTCGCTATACGTCTGTACGTTCACAAAGTAAAGTACATCGGGATCCGAACAGAATCTGATCTGACTCGTTGTGTTTATTCCTCCAGAAGCTCCGCTCTGCCCCCGCCCCTCTGTCCGAAAGCT
>JBBPCS010041226.1:0-20415 GCA_037974645.1 Hollardia meadi
GTGTGTGTGTGTGTGTGTGTGTGTGTGTGTGTGTGTGTGTGTGTGTGTGTGTGTGTGTGTGTGTGTGTGTTGGAGGATGCTTGTTTGTGCAAGCTTATGTTCTATTATGTCCCAGATAGGATACATATGTGGTTCCAGATCTGGGCCATTTCTGGCAGTCACAGCTGAGCTACAGATGTGATATGGCCAATATGCAACCAAGTGGTTTCATGGTGAGTCGTGCTCATAATAATGCAGCATGTTGTATGCTGGACAAACACAAAAGCCCACCCGTGGCCCTATCATTTCATTGTCACGGAAACCAGGGTCACTGGAAAGGCTGTGCTATACTAAATTGAACAGAACCTCAATTGATTTAATTAATTAAACCTGTGGTTACCTGATTTTTATATCAATATGGCTGCCGTGGAAAAGGCCTATTGTTTCACTGTTGAATTGAAATTTTTTTGTTTGTTTGTTTGAGGCAGAAAATGTGTCATTTTAGTAATTATTTGTTTGCTAAATCATGTCGCCGTACAACAAAGATCATTGACAGCACCTGCTGGTTGAATGTGTGTTTAGAGCGTCTGCTTCATCTACCTGCACAGTTTTCTCACAGTTTGGCTGGACTGACGGCTTACAAGTAAATCAACTGCCAGTTAAAACAGACGTGACTAATTAATGATAAAATATTAGAGGCCGGGGGTTTTGACCATAATTAAAAAGCTACTGGTAAGTGTTGGATCTCTTGGCCGGGTCACTCTTGAAAAACAGACTTTAATCTCAATGAGGCTTTTAAACCTGGTTAAATAAAGGATAAATTATGTTAGTTAATTAGGTTAGCTAACACTGCTAACCTAATGTTAGTTGTTCTGTCTTTTGCGAATATACTGAAAATGTTTAAAAGACACATTAGTTAGTCGCAATGCAAGAAGTGTTATCTGAGATGTATGCGACATATAGAGAGTTTAACTAAGTATTGTGGCCCCTTGCACCAGTCATCATAATTTAGAAGATGCAGGAGCTGAACATTTATGCATCATTCCACAAATTTTCATTAAAATCCAATCAACAGCATTCAGCTGATAAACAGGCAGTCGGAGGCTGAGCCATAATCCCTCCCCTGAGTTTCATCTTGGGAACAATTGTCCACCAGAGCCGCAAGATAATTTAACTGATATTATCTTGAAATAAACTTGGAGGATTTGATGTATAGCATCAGTAGCTTACTGCCTGTACAATCTGGTGTGTGTGTACAATCACTAAGAGTTATGTAGGCAATGCATGTGTGTGTGTGTGTGTGTGTGTGTGTGTGTGTGTGTGTGTGTGTGTGTGTGTGCTTGCATATGTGTGCAAGATGCTGCTTGAAGGAGACAAGTGACGTGTCATGACTTTGCTCCAAGCCAAAGTTCTGCTGAAACAGACGTGCAATATCTTCCTCAAGTGTTGTTGTTGTTGCCTCATCTGAGTGTAAATTAGAGTTTGGAGCAGAACAGATGATAAATTTCTACTTTGTATGCAGATGCGCTAATGCAAGCAATTTCTAAGTAAAGAGTTGAACTCAAGGCAAATTCTGATGGTGGTTGGCAGGGGCAGGAGCAAAAAAAAAAAAAAGGGCCTCTGTGATAAAAACATATGGAACTATTAACTATTTAATATTTAACCATTTAGAGGCACATAGAGGTTCATTAATTTTCTAGCATTTCGGGCAGCCTATATGGCACTGCATCATGTTTTCACCACTGGAAGTGCACCCTAGAGGGCAATTTATCATGTTTTATCAACCATAGAGCTTATGAGCATATGGCGTATGAAGTAAGAGTGACAAAACCAACCCAAACTCAGTAAGTATAGGGCTAGGGTGAACCACCAGGCTATTTTTGTAACAGTATAAATGGAAAGTTATGTGTCTCCATTAATAACCACATGACATCTTTTGCTCCTGTCAAGTATGGTGTCCCTCAAGGGTCAGTTTTGGGACCAATTTTATTTTCATTATATAAGCTTCCCCTAGGACATATTATCCATACACATGGTCTTTCCTTTAACTGTTGGGGCCCGATCAGACAGAGAAGCTGACAGAAGAAGACGAGCTCAAGTGGCTCTCATCAACTTTGTTTCCAGGCTAAGCAGCCAGGGGTTTTGAGTGACTATAGCTGGTGAACAAAGTGTATTTAGCAAATAGCAGCTTAAAACCCAGATATTTCTCACTGGGGTTGGTGGTGGAGACCAAAACAGTACCAAAAGGAGAGTGAATGTTGGCCATAAACAAGACACAAAATGAATGCTAATGTTGAGTGTGTAAATAAGCAAATTCCACTGCCTCTAAATGGCCAGAATATCAATAAATGCTGCTTTAAATCGGTGCATAATCTCCCTAAAAAACACACTCTGTTGATACCCATAAAATGTAATTGTTCTGTCCTGACCAAATAAGGCAAAAAAAAACCCCCAAAACAAACATATTTTGAATATATAACTACCAATATTTTTTTCCCCACGAATGCGTCTGGGGACCTGTGATCACAAAAACAAAATTGATTAAAGCCGTATTCATGAGAAATTTCCTTGAAATTCCATTAACACATCAGAATGACTCAAAAAAAAAAAAATGCCCTGAGTGTCACTGACCTGAGGCTGTTGTAGGCTATCAATCATTTTTAACAAGGCAACTGTATCGGAGGTCAAGATTTTAACATCATTATTTGGCCATGATTGTCAGCTCACCATGTTTAAGGTCACATTAAACAACTGGCATTTGGTACAGAGATAAATCAGCATCCCTTTGTTTCACAGCACTGACACAAGTGGTTCAAGGACAACAGGATCTTTTCATAATAATGTTCCTAAAAATGATTCACCCCCTTGTACTATGATGAATCTACCCTCCCTTTGGGATGAAATTACATGTTGTGTGTCAAGCTGAGGCAGAGAAAGACGCTCTGATTATCAACAATGCACCGAATCTTCAACTATCTCCAAGGAATGCTAATCACTCCTCTATTGGATTTTTCGGTGACGCCTGCCATTAATCCTCACCACGGCCTCGTGTGATGAAACTGCCACACTCTTTCGAACGTAATTAACTCCCATGATCGCTTTTGAACCTCACTGCATTGAGTGCTCTGATCGAGAGAAATTACATCAGGCTATAGCGAGTATTTAATGGACCCACGAGTGTCAATTAATGTAGAGAAGCTTTTCATTGTGCTTTCTTTTCATGTCCACTAGCCCAGGTTTTTTTTATTAAAAAGCACTTATCCCGAGCCTTTGCTTTTGAAATGAACAGCCTTCCAAGGCATTACAATAACCCGAGTCCTGTTGTGATTAGCCTGAGGGTGTTGGACCTCCATCACTGTGACTCGAGATCCAACTCTACCTCTGCTTTCACTTCACTGCTTCAGGCAAGGATTTTGAAAACAAAGTACACTTCCATCAAATTAGACCACTTCTGATATTCCTACCTTGAACAAAGATGTAATCGAAAGAAAAATGTGGCGACATTTCCCAAATATCTTTTGGTGGTAAGGCGGTTCCATGTCCGTATTCAAAAAACTAAACCTGACTTCAACACTGACATATGACTTCATATGTAATATGTTAGTGTAACACTGGTTGTTCTTAGCCTTATCTATAACTGCAATTCATATTCCCTTAAACTTCTTTTGGGCTGTGGGTAAAGTAAAAGCACAGAAACGGCTTCATGTGAGTAATATTTAATGTTTGCTTCTCAAGTAGGACAACGGACCACTGACAACAAATGTGATACATCACCACATTGTTATATCACTCAATTTTAACTTTCCATATTACAGGCAAGGTGCACCATAGTGTGTAGTTCCTGATCTAACTTAAGGAAGACGACACAATACATGTAGTTACCATAATTAAATTGTACCAATTCCCTCAATGAACCAGAAAAATAAGAAAAATAAGGTGATCTACAAAATAAATCCTGACAAAAATAAATCTCATCTTACATTCGTTTGCATTTTTATCTGTATTCTTAAATCTCTCGAGCAGTTTTTGGCAAATTTGGCTTGAGTGTCTTTATATACACATGAGTATCCTGGTTTTGATCTTATCCCAGATATGACGTTTACACAGAACATGAGAAACCTGGTTATTTATAACCTTGTATACATGTTTTCTGATCATCTGCGTGCCGTTGTGTCTTCTATTTTTCACCATCTCAGTCACTATCAACAGAGAATGTTCAGAAACCTGGATGAGGGGTTCATATGCACTATCCTGGTGGGCTTGTAAGTGGACCTTTTGAGTTATGATTAGTTTATCACACAGCAAAATAGGTTCTATCTATATACATGTTTTGCTGATCATCCGCCCCTTTGGTTAAGGTTTGGTTGAATTTAAAGAACAAAACCTCCTTTGTTAAGGTTACGTCAGGTTGTTGCTTTCAAGAAGCCTATCCTGGGGTTAGTGTGGTAGGAAAAGGGGAGGCAAATCACCTCAGATTCCTCACTCTAACTTTTTGTTGGGCTACAAAGACGTCCCATGACTTCCTGAGTTGGTACTGCGCGTGAACATAGGGCTTCGTAAGCTGAAAAAACAGTCCTGTTCCTGTTTTTCTAGAGACTCTTGGGGACACTGCTACAAGTGAAGTGCACACACTATCAGAAATGGGTGCATCAAGTTTAAGGGTAAAGGGAAGTAATAGGACATAGCATAAGATTGTCCTACAATAGCTCCAATCAGTAACCTCAGAATGATAGTCAGCTGCAGTATAGCCTGTCATGTGCATGTATTGTCTGTTTTTATTTATGGCTCTGGTGATAAGCACTGACACTGGCTGAATTATTCCCACAATACCCAGGGGAGCATGATATTATGGGTCCTCCCAACATTAGCACTGCAGCGCTCGGCTCTCTAATTCAGTGTCTCCAGAGGGAGGCAAGGTGCTGAAAACACAGCATGGAAACAGATTATGCTAAATGACAGGTTGGTGGATGTTGATTTGGGTAGAATATTTCGGTGGATTATATAAGAAAATTAATTCTCTGTTGAAAGAGCCTCTGTGTTGTTCGAGCAGACTTACAATGTCAACTGTGTGCCATATCTGGTCTACTCTTAAATAGAGCATTCTTTTTTTAGGGTCAGGCTTTATATTATCTGGACCCAATTTGGCTCTTTCATTGGAATCGATCTGGTTTGTGTCAGGTCTGTAAAGTTACATCCACTCACTTCTGGGACATTACCCTGGATAACCATACTGTTGGCCACCATGCAGTTCAAAACAATTAGGGGTGAAAGTGTTAATTAAAGGTTAAAAGCTGCTCAAAGGCACCTGTCAATTAAGGAGAGAATGTTACTGCTTTGCTTTTCCAGCCCTGTTGCCAGGTACCTGCAGCCCTGTGGTTGCAAATCCTTTTTCGTTACCTCAGGGCTAATAGAACTCCATTGGCAGTAGCCACAGGGTTTATAAGCTGCACAGACAAAAGACACCAAAACAAAATAAACCAAGTACCAGCTGCGGTCAAATCTGGCGTCTTCCATAGCATTTGGCACTGTGTTTAAAGGGATCCAGATAATAGGAAATTTCATTAAATATTTTTAGCCATATTTTTGCTTGTTGCAAACTGATTAGATACACTGAAAATGTCTATCTATAACCAGATATCATAAATGATCTCTTAACACTAATCCAAGTAGACATGGCTATCACCTTTCAGATTTTAGTAATCTTATTTATATGTGTGATTTTTAAGGGAAAATACACTCTAAAACTTTAACATTCAGACAATCCAATGATACTGTGCAGCAGATTGTGGACCACTGGTACGGGCCAATAAAATCTATAAATTGGATGGAGGCTCAGCGGGTACAGCAGGTAGTCCCCGTCTGTTGTCATTCTCTGGTTGTCAAATAGTACTGTGTTGTCACATCCTTCCGTGTCTCATCCAGATGTAGAATGTCTTTAGTGTCTGGATAGGGTGCTTTAATGGGTCACCTCCCATGTGAACCCCTCTGCCGTCTGTCTGACATGATCAAAGCAACGCCACAACACGATGTAGGTTACAAAGCGACAAAGTCCCAAGGGGGTTGGAGGTCGGGCTTGAGTGGAGGGTCACACGGACGACTTTCACTTAGCTAACTGGAGTTCGAGTCCCCTGTGAAACCAAGCGTTACCAATCCTTTCGTAAACCTAACTACGTGCTCTGTTTGCCTAAACCAAAGTAACCTAGACCCTGTGCTGCTGGATGAGATGCGAGGGGCGCAAGCCTTCGCGTGCTGCACACAGATACAGAGACGGGAGAGGTGTATGACAAAGTGGCAGTGTCTGTTGACCTTGAATGAGAATGTGTTCGTTGTCCACTAACGACAGGATTTGGTGGTTCAATCCCCAACTCCTGCTCTCCATATCCCTAGGCAATATACTGAAAATTGCTTCTGCTGGTCTGACCGGCACCTTAGAAGATAGCTTGCTGCCAGTGTGTTTCTAAATAGGTGAATTAGAGGCAAATTAGGTAGTGCTTCGGATAAAAGCATTAATTAATGCTAAATATTGTAATTTGTACCAAACCAAAAAGAAAAGAAAATGTGTTTTTGGATTTGTGGAACAGCTCATAAGTCTGATACTGAATCATTGAGCAATTTGGATTAATAGGTATTTTTCCTTTGGAGCCTCTGATAACGCCAGATGCGTTCTAGGACTTTGATGTGGTGAGGGGGTGTCAGAAGACTGGCAAACGTTTAACAGATAATTGTTAAATATTCACCAAATCAGTCTTCCAGAGTTTGCCGAGCCTCTAATCAAAGAGCATGGTGGGCATCTTGAGTAATTGATGCGTAGCTAATGACTTGGTGATTAATAGCCTGGCACTCGACTTGCATAAATGTGGCTGATCCAAAGATGAGAAAGGGGAGTGGGTTGAAAACAAAGACCCTGTAATGTTCTGTGACGTGTTCAAGGCCAGTGAACATTGTCGGTCCATCGCTCGTATAAAAGCCATCTAATTAGAGAAGAAAAGCTCAGTGTTGGTTGTGTTTATATGTGATGGGTATTAATTAGGTTTGTCCAGGCATATGGAGATTTGCTCTCTGGATTAGCATGCCTGTGAATGACGACAAAGGGGGGAGAGAGAGAGTTTGCTAGCCCTCATCGGCTACAGGCTTCTGCGATGGCAATGTGTCTGATAACTGAATAACATTCAGTGAAAGGTCCTTTGGGTTTTGTAAAGGTCACAGTTTTGTTCCTCTTGACAGTGGGGTGGCTTTATCTGACCGGTTTCACCCTCCACTCAACAAGTGCCAGCCAAGAGAAGAAAATATACTAATTACTGTGACATGCTGTTCACACTAATAACCTTCTCATTCAAATGAGGGTCAGCGGCTTCCTCATCTGTATGCACGCCACACAAGAGCAGCAATTAAATACCAAGAAATTTCCTTGGCCAGGTCACGAGAGCTGACTGATGAAATCTGCGGCTGCATCTAAGGATCCCCTTGATGTGAGCAACGGCAGTATGTATGATGCCATTATCCCATGCTGTGTGCCTACTGAAGACAGATGGTCCTGGGGGACCAGCGAAGCCTCGCCATCGGCCTCCCTCCTCTACTCACAGAGGCTATCGGTGGATCCAGCACTGTACTGGGCTAATATTAGCCTCAGATAAGGACACCTGCAGAGCAAGGACATTTGGCATCAACCAGAGATATGGGGAAACCTTCAGTCCAGCTATATATAGCCTGGAGAAATGAGAGGAAGAGGGCCTTCATGCTGTGATGTTCTGTCACTTTCTGCCTTGAAAAATGTGTCTCTGGGACTAAATGTCTTGTTCTGCCTCATTTGATTCTACTCATGTTAGGATTGAACCCTGTATTCTGAAGAGGATTTTTATCAGACCTGCACTTCACAATTTGCATATTTCCGTTTCACATATTTGTATTTTGTGCAAAGAAAATGAAATGCATACAGAAGGCGATACAATTTAGTGACTTCTGTTCAGTCTTCAAGACACTCATTTCAGGATATTGACCCGTTCTCATTCCAGCTCGTCATGTGTCATGCGCCCTTCGCGTCTTATCCAGACATGCAAGGTACCCTTTGGCATCGCCGGCCGACGCACTAAGCCTTCCCTGATGCAAAATGGGCCCTTTGGCATCGCTAGCCAACGCGCAAAGGCTTGCACGTCTGATGCCAAAGGGTACCATGTGCTTCTAGATGGGATGCGAAGGGCCGTGACAAAACGTCAATATCTGAGGAGCTGGGCATGAGAACCTGCTGGATGTTGATTGAGGGTTTTTAATGTCAAACCCTTAACTGATTATCCATTAATAAAAACAATAAAATTTTAATATGAGTGGCACATTTTTGGAATTAACAATATACAGCGAGTGTAATTTTAGGAGAACGTCCTTCACCCTGAGTACCAGAGTATACGTCCCCATGTTGGAAAGTATCCACCCTCAAGCTGTTTTTGCCTTGTTTTAGCGGCATTCTGCTGCTTCAGGCGTACACACTATTCATCAAATAGGCACACTAGGCTGGAAACACAGCTTGCCTGTCATCTGAAACAACACCTAGCCCGTAATCAGTGAAGTGCTCTTCTCTCCTTCATGCATATTCATTTAGGGCAGGAATGAGCAAATGGTGGGAGGAGATGTGAAAAATTGGATTTGCTACCGTTGGGGTCTTCGATTTTGTGAAAAAGAAAGGTGTATGTTTGTACCTTTTTAAAAAAACAAACAAAAAAAAAAAAGGTCATGATGTGGGAATTGAATTAGAACTTAGAATTGAATTAACCTATATTTTGCAGGAATCTTGACAGCATACACATCATATGCATCAAAAAAAAAAGGCAAGAAGAGCTGCATTTTGTAATAATATCAAACGGACACAATATCTGTCCACTAAACGTGAAAGGAATGGACATTTCAGGCTGTGAAACCTTCCCCTTGATGTTCAATGTTTGGTTTTACAAATTAAGAAGCTCACCATATGGTAAATAAGAACTATGATGTAGCCTCTACTGTCAGTCTCTCGTGTTTTTGCTTCCATTTTCACACACTAAACTTCTCAATAAAGGAAGTAAATGCATGAAAATATAAACAATCCCAATAGATGTTGCTCTGTTCTAGTGTCAAGTGGCCAGAGGATAAACAACACTCGCAGGATGGAGCAAAAGACCGAAGTTTCTAGTAACTGTGAGCGTTTTTATTTGAGCGTCTTAGGTTGGAATGGCATTTGAATTTGCTGCACACGTATGTGATCTTTAAGCTTTTATTGCCCTTCATGAGTAGTTGGTACAAAATGGATCTCTATAGATGATGGAGCTCTTTTCCTGACAATCTCAGCAGCAAGAGAAGAGAAGAGAAGATTTCCCAGAAGGGATCTGTTGTTAATCACATTATTTCTATATTGATGGGTTCTTTTTTCTGAGAACTATGCTTTGAACTAACTGACTCGTGTCAAAGGACAGAAATATAGAATGTACAATGATCCCGATAAAGTATTCCATTAAATTTGTGTTATTCAGATATTAAAAGCTGTTCATCTGATAATTACACAGTCCAGGGTATCTCACAAGTACATGCCTCTACATGCTTCCTATTCATAATTTCTTGTAGTTCAATGGTATGAAAATTACATGTTGGCTCGGGGACACATTGCACTTATGCTAAATATGGTTTCAAATACGGGTTGGCTCAGAAATCCATTTGAAACAGATATATGGAAGTAAGGCTTTGACCCATAAACTAATTTAAATTAACTAAATTAAAATGATCAAATGGGTAAAACTTTTTATCTTTAACCATATCCTGAGAATATCCAATGAAATATTCAATCCGTGTAGCAAATTTCACTGCTGGAAATAATCATATGCCATCAAGTACAAATGCTTCACATATCACTCAGGAAAAAAAGGGAAAACATTTCCACTTGTCAGATGTAATCAGCAGTTTGTGATGATATCAAATGCTTCACCCACATGCAATTATGAAACTCGATATTTCCTTCAACTTGTTTTCTCTCCTCGCCTGTGTAGTGTCTGTCAATCTTTACTTTTTCCTCAAGTGTGTGAATTATGTGAGGGTGTCTGCCTGCTTGCACATTATCAACACACCTGAGGTTTGCATATGTTTGTTGAGGGTGTGTTTACCCCTGTTGTCAACATGATTGAAGTGTGTGAGGGTAATGGACGAGGATTAGGACTTGGGTTGAGGATGAAATGGCTGCAATTCAATTTTCATTTTAGTGCGTTGAGAACAGTCAAGCAAGTACATTCATGCTTACTCACATATTTGCCTGTGCTGCATATGGGCCCAATCCTATAATCCTAATCCTAATAATGGAGGCTAATTCTGATTTAGACAGTTGTGGGCAAAATTATAAGCCATTTAGTCACTGATGATCGAGGTGAATGTGAACAAGAATGCTATTCTCTTCTAAAAGTAAATCGGATCAGGAAAGACTTTGTTGAAATCAAGATATAGATTCACATTATTAAAGACCTGAGTCCTCAGATGTTCATAGAAATAATATCACCAAAATATGGCTCAGCTAATACAACTTCTTCTTGTTACAATAGCCTGGTTCGCTGTTTTTCACACAAGCTATTTATCAAAATTTATGGTATATTCAAGCCAAAAGGTGGAGTACTCAGACAGGAAGCAACATGTAGCTGCCCCTTACTGGGGGCCCAAAAAAGTTAGCTAGCTAGCAACCTGAAAATGACGTGTTCTGGCTTTATGTCACGTCAATCTTTGCGAACTTCAGGTGAAAAAGTTGTACCTCATCATAGTTCACAGGTGGCTTCAGCTGTGTGTAAATAGCTGCATGCAAGGATGATAGCTGTTAGCAAATAGCTGAGACAAGTTTCAGGAAGTTAGTTGACCAATCAGTGACATTTTCCTACTCATTAAGTAACTTACTGCTCGGCTACATTTGCAAATATGTAATGTAATTTATGTCCCGAGACAAGGAGGGCTTTTCTGGCATTTGATTAAGTGACATGTTTTCCATATGAAATAATACCTGTGTGAGAAATTTAAATGAACTAATCAAGATGCTCATATGGATAATAAACCAGGCGTGTGTGCTCATTCATTGTGCTCGTTTGCATTACGTCTGATCATCTCCCTGCTTGGCTTCATGTAGCTTCGGCCTGTAGTCTGCTGGCCTCATCTTAACCACACACTCCTACACACACACACACACACACACACACACACACACACACAAACACACCGTCTGCTCTCCGGCTGCTATCATCTGCTGGCATGAGCACACACCAGCTCGCGCCCTCCGGGGGGTTGGAGGATTGTGGGTGGGAGGGCAGGTTTTCTGGCAGGCCCTCTGCTCTTCACCCTGTACACTGGGCTGTCTGTCTCGAAACCCCCCTCCTGTCAACTCAAGGACTCCTCTATCAAGTGTCTGTCACTATCGCTCCCTGTGCGTCTCTGCAGATAGCTAACAGATGTCCAAGTCAGAGCCGGTGAGTGACATACCATCGAGGCTGAGGGTGGGTGGGATTATGCAGCGTGTAACAGGATTACAAGTGAAATGCTTAGCCGTTGTGTGCTGTTGTTGGTGTGAAAACCACAGTAGCCTACTCGGATTACCAGGAGTGTTGAGAGAATCACACTGCCTTTAAATATCTGAATGACAACCTTTAAGGAATGACACGGATACATGCAGAGTTTGTTTCTACCTCAATGCAGTTTTTTGGGAGACTTTTTTTCTACTAATTCTTCAAGATTTTTCTTTTTTTCTTTTTACAGTTTTGGGAAACTTGGTCTTTGCTCTCCCAATTTTCCAGGAACATGGAAACTCTTGCCCTGATCAGGGCTGTGAGGACATTTTTATTTTCCTCTGGAGATGATATTAGTCACACTCTTCAGTGGTTCATACTTTCTTTTCTCTCAAATGGAGGGCCTGAAAAAGAGTTTGGAATGGACTGACCCAACTGAAATTATGAGAAAATATGTCACTTAGTAGATGCAAATGCTGTAAATATGTAAACAAGACAAAATAGCAATAAGACTGTTTGAAACGGTCCTAAAATAAGTGTCGAGGAAATAATTTTCTGAATATATTTGCTGTTCTTGGAAGTGAAAATGCATGTAACACAAGCAGCACCCGTGACGGCTGGAATATTCAATACACAAATTCCCAAAAAATTACAGTGAGATATAAGCGGTCACATTTGTTCATGCTGTTCTAACAGAACATTTATATGTTGCACAGTTTCCTGTCTTACCAATCATTATACACGGAAACAAAATGCTCTAGACAATAGTGGAGATGTAAAACCTAAATATTATGTCATTGTTATGGCTTGTGCAGACGCTTTTCCTTCCCTGGTTTTGACATTCACGCATTTTATTATCATGTTGATAATCCTCATGGAACCTATAATTATGTTTTGAATGGATCTTCACCCCACCAGGGAAATCAATTAAATCTCAAAGGCTTTTTGTTTAATTTATGAGATGGGATTTTAATTCCACTGGCTAATGAAAACTAATGAAAACTTCCATTCAGATTTCAGTCATAGATCAGCATATCAATAGCACTGATGCAAGGCATTTTAATACATTAACCAGCTTAATTTGGAGCACGTGTCTCTGTGTTTATACATCAGGGATCTCTTATCAAATATCAGCCATCCAGCTTGTCTGTTTGCACCAACATTTACATTCAAGGCCTTTTGTTCAAGCTCATACACAGAAATATTTGCTAGGAATATGTAAGAAGGGCTTGATGGACACACATGTGGTTGCAGAGCTTGAACTCTCAGGTCAGAAAGTGACCTAACCACAAAACCAACCTTCAAAGGAGTGTATTTTAGAGCAGCCAATGATCTTCAACAACAAGTGTAATTTATGGGTTGTTGTAGCCAAGTCACGGTATATTAATTCTGAGACTTGATGCAGGGCATGGCCAATGACTGGGGCGCGCTGAATGAAATGTTGAATGGACTCTCCTCACTCGCTGCAGGTGGAACTGAATTCTAATCTGACCACAGTGCTGCTCCGCCTACTAATAAACCACTCAGAGTGCAGAATGGAGAGCGCGAATATTCCTGCCTGCTACCGTGAGCGGTAAACAAAGACCAGGATCAAGGCCAAAGTCTGAAACCAGCCTCAGAGGTTCCGACCTTGAGGTCGTAAAGTCTCCATGTCTATTCACCGAGAATAGTAATCATAACTGGCCCGTGTCTCTCGGTCTCGCTTGTTTAAGTTCTCCTACTTTTAAAGCTGCACTTCATATTATTACTTCTTTTAACATAATTGGCCTAATCTACTCAAAGGCTCGGCATCCTCTAAGTACACCAGGTACATTTTCAGTCTGGTCAGGAATATCCATGCTAATTATTCACACATACTGTAAAGTCAAAGTGATTGATTTTGAGCAGCATTGTAGCCTTTATTGGACTGGATGCAATAGAGGGCTGACAGGAAATAGGGGAAGAGAGACGATGTGGAAGAAACGCAACAAATATCCTAAACTGAACTCGAACCAGAGATGTTTCTACTTGGTCGATATCTTTCACCCTCACACCACCAAGATGGCTGTAAATGATGTAAGCTTGGAAATGCAGAACATGAACTCTTCAGAGAAAAGCTCGAAATTATAGTAGTTTTCGCAGATTTTCCAACCCAGTGATGTCGGTATGAGACTGACAGGAAGGCTTTCTAACAAATGGTTAATGTGAAACACAGTCGCAGTTTGGTTAAATTTAGGCACCAAAGTCAGTCGTTCAGGTTTAGACTGCATCACGCAACTTCTGTAACTTCTAAAACTGGGAATCTTACAAGCACACCTACTTAATGCAGCATTTGTAGCCAGCCAGGTGTGCAGAGGCGAGAAAGTGTTTGAACTTCTCTCCCAAGCTCCTGTTTTCAGTTTTAACACAATTACTATAATTAGACTGGGAAGACTGTTTGAAAGTTTGTCCCAGTACCACAATGTCACCTCAATTTCACCCCACCTTTACTGTTACAAACCAACGTGATCTCATGGGATGGTGTATGAAGAGAACGCCACTTTTAAGGTCATTTTGCGTGTCATTTCACGCATTTTAAGCTTTTCGCGTGTCATTTAACGATGTCCGCATTTTATGTTTTTTTAGACATGCAGGAAACGACAACATCAGGTGACTTTCATCAGGTGACATTTATTGTCTCGGTCACATGACGTACGGCCGCAGTTCGGTTAAGTTTAAGCAACAAAACGACTTGGTTTAGGAAAAAAACATCTTGGTTTGGGTTAAAATCAGTCAAGTTAGGTTATGTACGTCATGTAACTTACGTACACCTACTGTCTATAAATGCTCCCTTACTTGAGTAAATGTAGCAATACCATAGTGTAAATATACTCCATTAAAAGTCCTATTTAATAATCCTACTAATTATTATTACTCTGTGAGCAGCATTTATCTGTTGTAGCAGGTTGCGGAGGAGCTGTTGTAACTATTCTATGCACTGCTGGGCGGTTTACCCATTGAGATGTGTCTAAACTGATCTTCAATCTTAATACTTTTGCTGTCAGATGAATACAGAACATGTAAAAAGTGCCATTGAGAATAGAATAAATAGTAGAATGAATAAACTTGACCATCTCAGCTAACATGCAAAAAATACTAATTTGACAGCTGATGTAACAACTGTTACTGTCCAGACTCGGCTCCATCTCTCTCTTATCACATCATGGCACAGCCCTTCAGTCTGCTGTCAGACAGCATTGTTTTTGTTGCAGAGTGCTTTTTAAGACATAATAAAATTGTTTACAAGCCAGCTGTGTGGCAGACACAAAGCAGGTCATTAGCATTTATTCCAATTAAGCTGTTTGACAGTCTCCCGATAATTAAACAATGAGATATTAAAGCCCACGTGAAGCACACTATCAAACGTTCCAACGGGAAGAAAACGTTTTTGAGAAAAAATGTTAATGCGTGTTTTTTCCACCCCATTTTCACATGGTGTGAAACAGCATTTAGGGAAGAGTTTCCACTATACAATGCATGTATTTATGAAGCATCTTTGCAAAAAATATTATCTGTACTGGAGCATAAATCAAATACCTGTCCATGTCAAATTCCTGCCAATACCCAGACAAAACGTTCTTCTGTACAGATTTATCAACATTCACAATGTGCAGACGTGCTGGACGATTTCAATACAAAATCCACATGTGTGTTTTTGTTTAGGTATGGACTGTATGTACTTGTATCCTTCCAAGCCATTCATAGTTTGGACCAAAAATACATAAACATATTATAGCTGACAGTCATATCTCATAAGAAATGCGTGTATTTTTGTAATACCTGTGACATTTGCCTGGCATTTGAATCCACCTCCACATCGTTGTCATGCACGGTGTGCAGGAATCAGATTAGCCGTTTGAATTTAAATTCCAGGAATATTCCTCTTAAAACAACCTCGAGTAGAATTCCAGTTGACATTTACGTCGGGTGATTGCTATTTCAGATAAGCGTGACACCTAGCATGTCATTTAGATGTCATTTGGATAGTGGATAGCGTTTCAACTTCTACAAAGATTACTGTGGAAATTTCTCCCTTTCGCCTTTTCTAGATGGAGTTGAGAAAATGTGAGCCTCAGTGAAGCTGCTTGGCAGAGTGACACGTCCATTACATGTAATGTTGTTGTGACAGTGGGGAGTCGGTTGCAAATGAGAGCCAGCATGTGTGAGAGTAGATCATGTTTGTGTGTATTTTTGTGTGATTTTGATTAGATTAGTGCAAGTGTGTGTGTGTGTGTGTGTGCAAGTTGTTTCTATGTTTTTGCAGACGTTTTTGTGTTCTTGCATGTTCTTATCTGTTTTTATATATATGTGTCATAACAAATCATTGGAAAACATGTTTGAGCTGATTCTGCATTCACACGTCCATCACTGTCTCACAAATGGGAGCGTCTCTTCCCTGAATGACGGATAGCAAACTGCCTCTCTTGTTTACTAAATCTCATGCAGTCAGTCATTTATTAATGGAGTGGCCAATACTGTCTCTGAGATATTACATTTATATATTATGTTTGTTTTTTGTCAATTACATTTTGATAGGAAACGCCGAGGGTGGATGGTGGACACTGACTTTGACAAAGCATCCTGATTACCATCTGCGGTTGGGTTTAAACAAAAACATCCCTTTAGTTAAAGTTATAAAAAGATTTATTTTTTTTTAAAGATTTTCTGTATTATCCACGGCCACAATCTTTTGATTTGAGCATCGAAACCTAAGGACAAAAATTTTGCTTTACTTGTTACGAGTGGATATTGTAGGGAAAACAAATTATATGGACTTTTAGGCACAGGCAAAATGTGTGTGTGACCAAATGTCAATGTTGACTTGTTTTTAAGTTACGTTAAATAGCGAAAGTTATGTAAATAGTTTTTAGTGCTTATAAAATAAGGTGCCTAATTTGACCACGAAACCTGACACATTCAAAGCTGTTGCTATAGTGATAAGGAGAGGGTCAAGGTTTCTGCCATATTTGACAAGTTTGGAGTTCACATGTTGAGAATAGCCAGTGGAAAAGACAATAATTATGAATATGGCAAGATCAAGTGTTGCAGTGGTACTCTGGTAAGGCTATAACTTGGTAATAAGGAAGTAATAATGGAATAATGTCTTGGTGGTCAAGATTTTATGGCAGAAAAAAAGAAACCTTTCAAACCACCTCTGCAACAAAATCATCTTTACAATTATGTTCAATATGATGCAACATTTAAAATATTGTGACAGGGAAAAAGTGTATTTGACTATAATTTGGAGGAATGGGGACTCCTTGTGACCTACGACATATTAAAACATACTTACAGCATATAATTGGATTATTCTACAGGAGTAGTTTGGGAGGTTTCAATGGATATCTGATCATGTTTACCCTCTAAAAACATGTCGGCCTTAACATTTGTTGTAACTCACATTAAGTGAAGCTTCTGCACTTTATGAAGGAAAGGAAGAAACTACCTAATTAAAGGCCACCCTTTAAAGCTTCAGCACTTGTAAAATCCTGGACCAGCCTTGCTCACATCTCCAACCATGATAAACCATTCCAATAACAGACATCAGTTTCCAAAACCATCAGATTCACAGCGTTTCCTCAATCCAACCAATGATGGACGAGTACCCAGAGGATCAACCTAATAAATTAGCGGAACGGCAGCCTAATCATGTTAGCGATACCCACAGACATCTGGTAAACACTTCAGCTGGAACCATGCAAATGAACTCTGGCATAATGGACCGCCAATTATGGATTTGACTGATGGGGTGAACAGAGGGGGGTTGGTGCATTTGGGTGTTTGTAAAAACAACAAACTGTCTGCAACTTGTGCGCTCTGTTTGTGTACGCACATACGTGCACAGTTACCGTGCATTGTGTGGATGTGCATATAGACACGTATATTTTTTTATAGACACGGATGTGTTTATGTGGTCATTTCTGTACAAGTGCTTGTAACATTTATATTCATTTATGTATTTCTGCTGCATTTTATGGGTGTCAAAGGCTTCATTTGTGTATATACTGTATATATATATATATATTACCTTCCTTCATGCATGCATGTGTTCATGCAAAACATGCATATCTATACATAGATAGCATATTTCTACACACATTTAGTTCATTGAAAAATGTGCAGAGAGGACTTTGTGTGTGTTTTTGTATGTGTGCACACGTGTGCTCCCCTGCAGACTTCCTCATCTGTGTGTGTGTGACACATGACAAATTGACATTACAGAGCTCACCTGTTGACGTGCAGGGGGGGGGGGCGGAAAAGATAACTATCGATATTGCCATGGTAACTGTCGCCCTGCTGTTCGCTGTGACACACATTGCAGTGTGTGTGTGTGTGTGAGTGAGTGGGGACCGCTGTTTCTTGTCGGGGGTTGGATGTTCTTTTCCAGAGGTATAGTAGGCGACGCAACGGGTAGGTGACAGGGATTACAGCTTCAGCCAGTGGTAAATAATGCGGCCATGCTGCTAGCCTCGGTGCAGAAAAGCCTCTATATTTCTGAGTGGTTGCCTAGGCAACTAGGAGCAGAGAGTGGCCCTAATTTTGTGTTGGACTCCCTGAGACAGATGAGCCGTTGAGGAGGGCTGTTAATGAATGTTTGTGTTAGGAAAGGATATATATGGTGAGACTTTCAAGTCTGTGGTGGGTGGAACTCATCCTGCTGCTGATTGTATGAACATATATGAAACATGCATGATATTTTATCCCACATTTACTCTCCTTTTGTGTGCAATTTTCCACAAGGAGGTCAGAGGTCAGTGGGCTGGCTTCAGCAGGATGGAAGTTTGCCAATTACGCTGATAGTCAGTTACTCCACTCGGCGCAATCTGCTGCTCCTGCTTTTTTTTTTTTTTTTTAATTCATTCATTCTCATTCTCGGCTCAATTAATTTGTAACTTTGAACAAAATCCTGTTTACATGTGAATAAATTAGAAATTAATTAACCCTATTTTTCCAACATGCAAATTCCTAAAACTGAAACTGTCAATGGGCCTACAATGAAGATGCAAATGCAACCCAACAGCCCTCTTATTTAAGCCTTAGCACCAACTGCAGCAACTGGTGACACTCTGTTAGTACCTTACTGAATCCATATTAACTTAGCTACACATTGGTGCTAGTTGCAGGTTTCTAGCGCTACTTGTTACCGTACTGCAGCCAGGAAAAGGATTTTTATTTGGATCCGCACTAAATTGTACACATTCATAGATACCAGCCCTCTAAATATGCCTGATTTTTAAAAAAAAAATCAAGATCCATGCATTATTCCCTGGAAAATTAATGAAAATGTAGAAAAATGCAATGTCTGAACTGTAGCATATGTTCCTGGATCTGCCCCTTGATCCGGATCTGTGCCAGAATTTAATGGGTTCTTCTTTGGCCAATGACCCATCCTTCCACCAAGTTTTGTGGAAATCCAGTCAGTAATTTTTGAGTAATCCTGGTGACAAACAAACGGACATGGGTGAAAACATAGCCTCCTTGAGGTAATGAGTAGGAAATTGGAGACAAAGTTGTCTTTTCAATTCATAAATTCATCTCTTTAGTCCTATCAGAGCCTTCTTGAGCACTAAATTCCTGGTATCGGGTAAAGGCCAACAGTGTGGATTAAAGCTGAAGATACACAGATGACTACATTTTAGCACACACCTGCCATGTTGCAGAGTATTATGCCACAAGGATGAGTCATGCAGACAGAGAACATGAATGTATGGTAGCTGCAATGTGCCAAATGTGATGAAATTGTCAATGTGTTTTAAAATCAACATTCACGGGTGTTTGGACGCGTGTCATACACCACAGGTGTTCTCCTCTTAACAGATCTGTACAGCTAATATCATGGTAGTCATTTTATACTTGTCTTACTGATGAGCTATACAGGGTTTAGAAATGAATCAATGAGTGTGTTTACATGTACTAGAAAATTGCAGAAATGTGTGTGATGTGTGTTTGCACAGAAACCTTGATAAGCTCTCATCCTGAGGAAACAGAATATTCTAGCAGGAGAAACTATGACATGTAAACACCTTATTCAGCTTCATGGTCACTGTCTGCCACATCAGCCCTGTCGCCTAGAAACTAAGTTTAACTACAACTGATTTGCAAGAGAAAAGATATTTATAAGGGAAACTAATGCCGACCGATTATGTTTTCTCTTCGCATTATGTGGGCATTTTATGAAATAACATACGTAGCACAGAATAACGTTAATATAACCTCCCGAGATTATGTGTTGTCTGCTGCGCTTCTAACACCCATCACATTTTTGTCCAAAAAAGTAAAGAGACCAACTGAAAGATGCGCGCCTAATTTAATTTTCAGAAGAGTCAATATGTTGCCTAGGAGACAGTAATGCACTGCCCACTGTCTCATCTCACACATTCAAGAATTCATCTGCTTTATACACATTAACAAACGACCTTGGAAACTCTGAGTGGTGGAAGAGACTCTGTGTCCCGGCTCAGCGTTTGACTTTCCAAACTGGTTTACTTGCAGCACAAAACAAAAGACTACTTTAGCCCAGTTTGTCGGTGGACTCTATCTGTATATGGTCTTTCAATAAATAGCCGAGTTCTGCTGATGACAGTGTGACAACAACAGGAACATTAATAATATCTTTCACTTCCTTTTTGGCTTCCCTTCGTTCTCACAGCCTCAATATCTCTCTGTCCCTCTTTGAGCATCGTTCTCTCTGTCATGTGAGGGACAATAAATCAATAGTGTATCATTGAAGGAGGCATCTGTGGGAAAGTGAGGAAATATGAGACCTCGGGGTCGAGAGAGGAGAGGAGGCGGTCTGTTGGATCATCAAATGAAGTCTGTCCCTCTCTCTTTGTGCCACTAGGTTGATCTGTGTGTGTGTGTGCGTGTGTGTGTGTGTGTGTGTGTGTGTGTGTGTGTGTGTGTGTGTGTGTGTGTGTGTGTGTGT
>JBBPCS010041244.1:0-20409 GCA_037974645.1 Hollardia meadi
GCCACATTTGAAAAATAGTGTGAACAACCAAACAAAAAAAATCGGATCTGAGCAGTAAATCGGAATTGAGCATTAAGGCTTGTAGTGTGAACGTAGCCTAAATGACTCCAAGTCAAGTCACATTGTTTAGAAGTTAGTATGTTTGCCAGGACAATAGAACAATAGAAGAATATTTTGAGTGATTGCATCCACACTTGGTCCACAGAATTGGAAATCTGGTCAATCCCAATATGTGCTATTTTTATATGTTCCAAGCGCCAATAAAATGGACAGTGTGTCATGGAAAAAGCTATTTTTCCCCTGGCATTAGCATTACTTTTTAGCCGTGTGTGTGTGTGTGTGAATGCATTTACATGAGCACACATGGTAATCTTGAAGCTAGATGTCCCTTATCAAAGGCCAGTTGTTCATGGCAACGATGTATAAGCCAAGCCTTATCTCTCGACCAGCCATTGTACAATTACTCTTGTATTCTGGACACACCATCTGGCAAAAGAACATCTTCATTTGTTTTCCAAGTGGGTCCCACAATGGACTTTACTTATTTAACAAGGTCAATCCATACGAGCTTCAAAGACTCCGTTGGGATGTGTGTGTGTGTGGGGGGGGGTTTAGTAGTGAGTAGTGAACGAGAGGGTTGCAGGCATTATTTTTAACACGGGGCCACCCCCATTAAAACACAACACTTCTTAAAGCGTGGCATACTGACATACTCCATATATTACAATATGACAATCTTGGTTTGTTGCCTGTTTCACTCCCCTTTGTTACCCTGACAATACTTCATCTCTAAATATATTTTATGTCCCCTAAGACATAGGGAGGGCCATGGAATGCAGTTCGCCCAACTTACAACTATGGCCTTATCTCTAATTGCCTATTTCTTAGAATAATACCAAATGGATGTGCGGCAAAGCCCCTTTCCACTTTGAGCCAGGATTAGAGCAGTTTGAAGCCTGCATTTCTCATGTATGTGTCCCCAGCAACTGGTGCAATTTTGATTTGACGAAGGAGATTGAGGGATTTATCACTACATACGTAATGACACAGAAATACAACAGTGCACTTTTTCCTCTCAGGCCAGGCAGTTAGCTGTCCAATCGTCAGTCCGTGCAAGTGTGCCAGTACCTCTCCTAATCCCATGTATTTACACCCACTCTGGCCCAGGAGAACAAGAACCTGAAGGGAGATTAGTGCAGGTTCAACCACACACTGATGGCTAAAGACAGGGCCATCACTGGGGAAGAGACATCATACATACAGTAGAGAAAAATCTTACTGTGCTTCGTCTTTTCAGGTCATTTCCTCAAATCCTGTAAAACCACACAGACACAAGATGACTAAACTGTTGTCGTTTTTTGTTATTTTTCTTTGTAGACATTTAACTTCTTTTTGTAGTCCTTGTGGGTTTCTTTGTAGCATTATGTGTCTCTATTGGGTTGTTTTGTGACTCTTTTTATTAATTTGTGTTTCTTTTTAGTCATTTTGCTCCTTTTTGTAGTCCTTGTGGTTTTTTTGTACTGATTTTGTGTCTCTTTTTGGCTATTTTGTGGCTCTTTGTAGTAAATTTCTGATTCTTTGTAGCCATTTTGCTTGCTATTTGTAGTCTTTTTGTGTCTCTTTGTAGTTGTCTTGTGTTTCCTTGTGGTCTTTCTGCATCTCATCATTTTGCATTTCTTTGTAGTGATTGTGTGTTTATTTGGTCATTTCATATCTCCTTGAATGTTTGATTGAATTTCCAGCAAGGAACAGTGGCTTCAAACAGAGGCTCTGGCATGTACATTGATACTCCAATCTTAGTTTAATTCTAAAAATACTGCAATTAAGCCCTGGGTCATGTAAACACCTTAATCTAATTATATTAGCTTAATTAAAGTCACATTTGCAGGATTAATGCTGTGATTAAAGAATGTGGAGCGCTGCAGTATTAGCTGAATATTTTAAAGGCTGCTTTGACCTCTAAAGACTGTGTTCAGGCTAACATTAGAGCTTTGACAAGTCGCAATTCCTGCCCCACATTCACTGAGTCACTAACTATTTTTAAGTATACACAAACATTCATATTTTAAGATAAACTGTGGGAAAGTAGCATAAGAGTAGCAGTAAATGGTAGCGTGCTGCTTGGAGACGTGTGGATGTGTTGCTGTCACTTGAAAATAGGAATGTGCGAATTATGCTTACAGTCAAAGTGCTTGCAGCAAGTGTGTGCAGGCAAACATAGACAGGGAGCCGCTGTGTCTCAGTTCCAGCCGCGACATGCATGTCGGGATGTGCTGATATGTTGATTGTCCCTTTCCTGGGCTTTCTATGATGTCACATCTCCATCCATGGATCCAGACGGAAAACGGCCTCCCCTCAGGGGTCATGAGAAAGGCACTGGGCGACTTTCCCAACACTCGGCCCTGGCCTGGGGACTCTTAAAGGCACAGATACACATACTTCCTTCCTTCATCTTTCTCTTCCTCTTCCCTCTGTCTCTTTCTGTCCCTCCCCGTCTTCCACTCTTGAAACATCATCCTGCACACATGGGCAGAGTGACTGTAGAAGGGTATTTAAATTTTTCCCCCATGAGTGATTAATGTCTGCAAAGATTCCTGCAAGCTCTGATAGAAATCTCTGCTGGACGCTAAAACATGGTTTTGTATACTGTTTTGCATATGGGTTCCATAAACAGAGTTATTCCCAGCTCATGTTTGCTTCTAGCCATTTACGAATAGTAAATGTTTCCCTCAGCATTATGTATATAAATAAATACAAGACATATGGTATATTTATAGAGACATTGTCATCAATTCTGTTGGGTTTGGCCCGAGTCATAATAATAGCATGTCCTGCTGAATTGCACACACAATAGACTGCAGTGTTGGCTATGGCTACATACCTATTATATACATATATAACACCTAATTTAGGGCTGCCTGTCTCGCTACTGTAACCAGACATTGACAGTCGACTGGCTAATGACTATTTACCACCAAGGTTTCAGGATTTCTCGTGCATAATGCTCTCTGTGCCTGTGTAACACCATAAACTAAATGGCATAACCAACATGGTTTCAACAGTACCCTATTCTGAAACAATTAGTCAATTAATGGATTAGTTGACGACTAACTGGCAACTATTTTGATAAGCAACTAATCATTCAACTATTGTTAAAATTAAATCATTCTGCTTCCAGCTTCTCAGTTAAAAACTGTGTTTAAAAAAATTCCATCTCAGGAAAAAGTCCAGAATCAAAAGTGGATGTTAAGGTAGCATAGCACAAATATGACAGATACTGTGCAGTTTGCAAAATAAAGCAGGATATTCCCCTTTATAGGAAAACATGAATGATTCAATTACAAAATATTTATTCGTAAAACTTTTGGAAGAGTTAGAACAAAAGACGTATTAAACCCAAAAGTGTGCACCTGTAGGTGTAATAGCATAATTCATAATGCCCTGTTCATATTTAGAACAACAAATGCAAAATGCATATTACTACACTGTTTTTTCCATTCACCAAAGCAGAAACTGGCTCTGTAACTACAACAGCCACCAGACAAAAGCAGTTTGTTCATGGTCTGTGCTGTCATTGAAAATCAACATTTGATTTAACCTATAACTGATTTCTGTAACAGGAAGAAGGCCGTGTCATTTCAAAATGTCTGCTCATAAAAAGTTTTTTTTTCATTAAACTCCCTTTACAGTCATCTAATGGGTTTTGAAGGGGTCTCCAAAGGTCAAGGTTTGGAGAATTTTCTCAACCCACAGGGGAGCATAGTTACTAATACTGGGGTTACAAATATTACTAAAGGCTACATGGCAGCCTTGCCAGTTAGCCAAGATGACACCACTGCAGTGAGCTTGCTTCCAGTGCTGCTGACAGATGTTGCGAGCCGAATCAACAACTGCATCCACATATCCTTCTGACCTGTTCTTCAAAAAATAATAAATAAATAAAAGCTGTGGACAGAAGGGAATTGAGGGCATGGGCTGGGCTTAGACAAGATAGCCTTAAATTATTCTTGCTTGGAGGTACTTAGGTGGGGGTGGGGGTTAGAGCCTGATGCACTTATGACTTCAGGCACATTGACATAATCCTGGTTTTCTTCTTGAAGTGTTTGGAAAGCTCATAATCACACTGCCAATCAAATATCCATTTGTGAGCTGCTGTGTTGTTTTGTTTCCATTTCCTCCTCCTCTCTTTCTTTCTTAGGGAGCTTTTACTGAACATGGATGTGGACAGGTCTGCCATGTAGTTTTGATCATTGACATAAACATATAGAGCAGCCAGAACTCAAGCTTATTTATACATCCCATGATAGGCACATTACCATTGTATGTCACATACAAGCTTTCATTACATTTCTTTCCTGCTCTTATGGTTAAGTAGAGGGTGCTTGTTTGCTGAACAGTGGAAGAAACCATTACCTGCAGGCTCTCCCCCAGGAATTTTTTTTTTCAAATGTCACACAGAATAGTGGCTGGATGTCAATGTAGTCAAATCTCTGACTCCTGCATCTGTTTTCCGATAGCAGTCGGTTATTCTTTACGCCCTGCATCTCTCCTGACAAGTTGATGCGCTGCTCTGATCAGTGTAGTCACTGGGTGATGGTTTAAACACTCATTAACAGGTACGTTTCGAATCCGAGACCTTTAATATTTGGTATCTGAGTCCAGTTCTTATTTTGACCTAAATGACGCAGGTGCCCTGTGCACTCAAGTTAGTGTAAGCAGTTACATAAAGTATTACTGTAGCAGTATCACAGCTTTGTTTGAACTGTTTTCATTTTCTTTTTGTCAAAATGATCACCTGACTCAAATATCTCAACTAGAAATAGTATTATAATACAAAGCACTGACCAAGGACCCAGCAGCACTTTCAAAGATTAACACTGAATTTGCAAGCTGACTTGTGTGCTAATAGTACACTTGTGATTGTACAGCGGTATTGCAGAGAGAAGTTTCTTCCCTTATCAGTAATCAATAATATTAAGTACATAATAAGTACATACACTTTACTTTTTTTCTGATGTTGGACTTAAGTCTGTCCCTGCTTGGATTTAAAATCGTTGCTACATTTTATCGTTGTGTCCCAGTTTTAATCATCTATTGTTTTAAGTTTTATTTCCTCTTTGCTGGACTATTTTATTTTTGTGCTTGTAAACGTGCACTTTGTAACATTTTTGATAACTGCTATACAAATAAATGATATTATTATACACAGGCTTACAGAGAGTACACAAACCCCAAATTAGCTGACTGGCATTTGATATGACCCGCTACCGTTGACATTTGTCATTAGTCGTCATCAGTGACGGCTGAAGGTGAGAAGCCAGCTGAATGATTTGTACACTGGTCTTGGACAAAAGATGTGACAAGAGATTTGCAAACGTTAGAGCTTTTGGAATTGTTGTATTTTACCAATCATGCTGTCAGAATTCACAGCAGTGCCCCCAAATCATTTTTCACATTTGTTCACTCTAGTTTTTATTTGGAATGCAGAGCCCAGTTGTTGTATAGTAAAGCAGCTTTGCAGCAGCGGACTGAGGTGGGCAAAGCTAATTAAAAGGTGCCTTGTGTAATTTTTAGCACCATCTAGCGGTGAGGTTTCAGGTTGCACCCAACCGAATATGCATGCTCACACTCATGAGCGAGCATTCTGGCCATCGGGCAAATCAGACGCGATGTAGCCTACAGGAGACTGGTCTGCCACTGTGTTGTTTTCCTGCACCGTTATGTTGTAATATTGTGTATTGTCACATATTCAAGTCGTGGGTCACGTGCCGCAACTGAGAGACCGCTGAGTAAGCTGTGTACCCGGTCGGTATAATGACAATAAATCTCAATTGAACGTTACGAAGCAATCAACGGCAGACCCATGCTAACCTAGCTGGCTAACTGCCCCTGCCTTGCATAACTACTGGCTTGTAGAACTAAATTATTCCACCTCTGCTTTGTACCGTCACCGGTACCTCATTTCTTGCAGGCTAATCAACTTTTTGACATAATATAAAGGTTGTATCGGATGAGGTTAGCTGGTGAAGCGATTTGGCAAACTATACAACCAAGACATCCACTCACTCAGATAGCATTTTACACGGGATATGTTGGTTACTTCATAATGTTGGTCGATAAATCCATGTAAATGGCAAGCAAGCCAGTTTGCCTGTAAGTTAGGATGAATTAGCTGACATTATCCACGCAAGACAGTATGTTGTCATGCCAGGTAATGTTAGCTAGCCAGCAACTGATTATCAAAAGGCAAGCTAACATTATCCAACTAGCCAACCAAAACACGCAAAGACAATGGATTTTCGCGGAAAATCGGACCCGAATGCTTCACATAGAAAACTGAATATAGCCTGTTATAGGCAACCTAGAAAGTCGGCGAATGGCTCATTTTTTAGGTGAAGTTACAACTCGTGCACACAGGCAATAAAACAGTGATTAATACATATTAATTTCCACAGAAAACTCCACAATGCACCTTTAAGCTTAATATTATATTTAATATAAAAGTATGAACATTTCTTCTGATGTTAGCCACTCTTGATTTCAGGAAAGGCAGGGCACTCTCACTATAAAATGCTGCAGGAAGCCAAGTAGTCCTTTTGCCAAAGACACAGCAACTGACACCTGTGTGCTGGGAAAATGTCTTTGACATTAGCAAAAGTATAATTTCAGCGGCCCAATGAAAGCCAGATGGAGTAATTGTGTATGAGGAGACAATAGCAGCAGGCAACTATGTGGAAAAAGTCATTATAGTCACACTATTAAGCTGAGGCTCGTAGGGCATCAGCGCTGTATTGGTGTTCAGCGAGGCACAACGAGTGAAGAGGTGCCATTAGAAAGACAGCAGGGGACACAGGTTAGTGCCACTTCAGACAGCACTAAGGGAAAATCCCTCCCTGGACACTGCTAAAAATCATTCATCTACAGTATGATGTTTAATGCTCTTCAGGAGATATTTTTTCCTGCATCTCCCAGAATTCCATGTATCAAGCTCGGGGACTGGCTTGTATAATATATTGTTGTACACACATGAGAAAGAGACTTGAGTTGGGCACAGATACCCAGTCTCGCTCAGTTTGAGAAACGCGTTCTCATGGCAAACAGGACTGTCACTGTAATGTACTATGTGAGTAGCTTAAAGGTGCGGTGACAATTCTGGACAAAGATAGTTGATTGTTGAGTCTCATTCCCAGGTTGTCAAATAGCAATGCTTTGGGTTAGTGGCTCAGACTGAGCCACAACAACAACAACAATCACATTCAAAAGCTTAGAAAGACATTTGGAGTTGTTATGTCTCTAAATTACACTTTAGAAAAAGCTAGGTCTGCATCAGGTCTATGCACAAAGTTAGAATAGTTTGTTGTTGTTTGTTATTGACATTTTTTACTTTTACAACCTGATGCACTGACTTCAGGCACATTGACATAATCTTGGTTTTGACAGACTCTTACTAAATTTTTACCTTTAGTAAGAGTCTGTCTGTTTCCAGTCCTCATGCTGAGCTAACACTCTCCTAGCTGTAGCTTCTTACATAATGGATAGGTATGAGAGTGGTATCACTACTCTCATCTAACTCTCTGCAAGAAGCCAATATTTACCACATAAATAAACAGGCAACCAGTGAATAAAACAATACAGAAACAAGCAGATCAGCTTTGTTTAATGGACAAGTGCAACTCAACTCATGCAGTACCCAGTAACATAACATAAATCATAATAGATACAGTATATTTGAGTGTTGAAGCACCACACTAAAGCCATCATTAAATGTGGCACATATAAATTGTATTGTAATTTATTTATAAAAAGAGACTCAAAGATTTGGGCGTAAATCCCTTAAGCCCCCCTTGTGGCAATTCTACCCCTCCTGCACAAGGACACTCATTTCCCCTTGGGACAAAGTGGAACTGCTCCAGATTGTTTTCTCCATCGCCAGATTTCCAAAACAGCACTGTATTCATGAAGCACCGGCAGGTGACTTACTGTAATGAAAATATTGTCTTGCACATGTCCAAATCTAACAGCTTTGGACATGAAAGGACTACAAATCATTCTTCTCGTCCTGAGCACTCCCTCTGTGTGCGGCACACTATTCATTGATAAAAATGGAGCTGCTCCCATTAGGTCTGCCATGGTGTCCCTAAAACAGAGGTATCATTCACACAGTCCAGGATGAGAGTCACCATGTGCCACAGTGTAAATGATTGCACTATCAAACTCTATAATGAATTAGTCTGTTCGAGGTGAAATCCTTCTACAAGAGAGTGTAACTGTCTTTATATGATCAACCTGACACTCAGCAGACTTTAGCAATATAGTCTCAGCATCTGAGCTCAGCTCCCCTACGTGATTTGAGATGTGAATGAAAGTGGAGCCTTTCATGAAGGCCTTTTCCTGCAGTCTCAATCCTTAAAGTCCCATGCCCACCAGCATGGAAAAGTAGCCGCTCTATTGATCACTTTATTTCGTGAGCATGTGTCTGTGAGGTTCCAGAGGGCAGGTCCTCCTGTCATCTCAGCACTCACTGTTCTGCTGCACTACAAAACAGTTCATTAATAATGTTTGTTGTCATTGTTTAGTGATGGTGAGAGGCTAAATTATCTGATAAGAATGGCTCTTTTTTTCTGTTCTTTTCTCCCAAACATCTCCCTGTGTCTTTTATAAACATCTTCACATCTCAACCTTCCCCTCCTTTTCCTCCTCGCCCTCTTCTTTTCCTCTTCATCTTGTCAACCAACCCTCTTCCTCCTCCTCTTCCTCTCCTTTATCCCATCTCTCCTGAGGGCTGCAGCATCTCATCAGCATCAGCGTCTCGGGTCAGCCGGGAGGGTTAGAGCAGGGGGGGCTTTGTTATACCAGCATATGTGTGTGTGTGTGTGTGTGTGTGTGTGTGTAGTTTTTGCGTGTGTGTTGGTATACATACAGTATGTCTGTGTGTGAACCCTCAGCCCCAGACTTTTATGTGTTTATTCCTCATCATTTCCAATAATTTCTCCCTCTATCTCGCTCCTCTTCTCCGGTCCTTGCCTCCCTGGGTGGTGTATGTAATTATAAGCTCTTATCTATTTTTCTGTCACACACAACTACACTCCGGAGAGAGCTCGGTTGATGTCATTATCTCTGATAATGGCTCAGAGGTGCAGTCGCCCCTTCAACCCCCCCCCCCCCCAACCCCCACCACCCCTTCCTCACCACGCTCCACCATATTCAGTATAATTACTATTTATTGAAAATATCTCCCACATCGCTGCCCTCCCCTGTACTCTCGTTTGACTAATGCACCCTCTCCCGCAGACAGCCATGAGACTGGATATGTTTTAATATGCTGCTAATATGCTCCTTTTTTCCAATATGGAGGGGGATCTCTGCCAACACTGTCATAATTGGATTTCTCTTTCTTCATGTTCAGTCCAAGTGACAACAGCCCTCAGAAAACATGTTTTCATCAGATTAGGTGCAAGAATGCTTTTAACAAACCTGTCTTTATTCACAAGTCCTCCAACTTCAATGACAAAACAAGTTGTTTGTTATTGCCCTCTGAGTGTTTTCTGCTCTGAACTCCCATCAGCAGGATGACATCATTTCTCTCTGCCTTCCACAGCTGTTACAGATCACAGTTGAAAAATAAGTCTGCTTTATGATCAGGGTTCGCTCATATGATGTTTACACAGGCCGCGTAGTGAAAGCAGCAAGTTAGGAGCACTTCAGCTTCAGTTCTCTGTCAAGGACCTTTGACGAGGCGCACTATGGGGTGTATAGGTCAGCCATGTTTTGGCGTCACTATAGTTACGTGTGTAAAACCAACGTGATCTCATGTGATGGCGTAAGAATAGCACGCCACTTTTAAGGTCATTCTGCATGTCATTTCATGCATTTTAAGCTTTTCATGTGTCATTTAACGCCGCATTTTATGAGTTGCAGGAAACAAGGTGACTTTTGTTGTTTCAGTCACGTGACCTATGGTGGCATTTTTGTTAAGTCTAGGCAACAAAACAACTTGGTTAGGTTTAGGGGGAAAAAAACATGGTATGGGTTAAAATCGGTTTAGTTATGATACATACGATCATGTGATCTAAGTTCAAAACATTACATAACTTAACTTATGGACATGAATTAACACCATTCAATATCAACTTTCGGTTGTCTTCCTCCTTTGATATTGTCATAATTACAATGTACTAGAGGACTTTGTCACTTGAACATAAACAAATATTGTTGGCAGATAACGACTGATTCTGTCGTACCTGTTGGGAGGACAGTCTCCTTTTTGAAGGGGGCTGTTTCATTTGGGCCATATATTTGTCCTTGCAGGGACAAATACCTCACTCACAGTAAATCCCCTCACAGCATTAATATCTGCTGCTCAGGCCCAGCTCTTCTCTCATGCAACCATTGTTAATTGTGAAAGTCACCAAGGGTCTGTGGCCCACGGAAAGGCCAGATCAGTTTCCTTGCAGTGAATGTCTGACGTAAGCGCTATTTTCTGTATTTCCAGCCAAGAACAATGGAACATAAACTGGCATGTAACTACAAGACAGGAAAGTACAAAGGAAATACTAAGTTTGACAGAATTCTATGCACAGCGTTGAAAGCTGGCCTCCTCCAAAATATCGCTGTTGCCTTTGCTGTGTCCGCTACTGCCAGCAAAATAAATACATTACTCCTCCTTCGTTCATCTCTGTCCTCCAGTATCTGTATGCAGCAGCACTACTGTACACAGGCTCTGATGTACTGTACAGCAGGCACTGAAAGCCCCCATAATCTCCACTGCACATGTGTTTGAAGAGGTGGAAGTCTTTCAACTGAACGCGAAACAGGATCTATTAGGATTAAGTCCGGGTTTGAGGCACTTTATTGCTGACTCTGTTTCAGAACTCGTAGCGTGAAAATTCTCGCCACTGGAAGCACAAAGCGACAGATTTTTCTAATGTCGCATGTAGAGTCTCACTTGCAGACTTTTTTTTTTTTAGAAAGTACCAACAGACAGAAAGCCTTTCAGCTGAGTATCATCATTGATGTTTTGGGCATTCATTAGTAACTGGTCATTATGTTCACTGATTTCCTGAGGCCAACCATCCACGAGGGCCCATTAACCTCAGACATTAAGAGTAATTAGGCAGTGCTCACTTTTTGTGCCGATATTTTCACTCAGTGGATTGTTTATGTGGATGTATGCATGACGTCCTGAAGGCAATCTACATTAGTTAGGTGATTGACCTCCTCGAGCTCTATTTCTGTATTCCCAAGAAACTTGATTCCTATACGGATGCAGTGATGTAGGTTTGAGGAAAATGGTATAAAGGGGAAAAGGATGTAACATTGTTACGCTGTGGTAGGACAGATTATGTCAGATGGTGTAGGACACATATATTGTACGTACATACATGCACAAAAAGGCCTTATTAAATGTCTTCATCACGCTGTCACATGAAATGAAAATCCTCATTTCGATGCAACATGTTTTTTGTCCCTCTTGGAAACCCTGCGCTGCACTCACTTCATTCTGCCTTACTCTCGCCGTACACCCCCATTCCGCTTCCACAACACTCCCGCCAATTCCCTCAATGGGAACACTTTAATCATGATGGCAGATCCATATATCCCCACCCCCTCTATCCACTCACACACACACACACACACACTCACTCACTGACTCGCTCATTTTAACACATATCCTCTGGGAGGACAAAAGGCAAGCCGTGTCTGATCCGTAATCGCTCTCTCGAGTTTCATCCCCTCCGCGTGCCTCCTCCTCCTTCTATCATGATCATCAGGAAAATAACTTCGGTTTAATAACAGCGTCGGCACACACACACACACACAGAACCCACAGAGGAATACTAGTTTCCGTCTCATCTCCCCTCCTGACACTACCTGTCAGTGAGCAAGACATCACACGGCAAGGCACAGGAGAAACCATCAGAACTCCCCTTAACCGCCGAAACTTGTCGCTCATCTGTCTTTTACCTCCTCCCCGTTCTAAAAATAGACCCAAGCTGTCAAGTGCAACTACAATTTTTTTTCTGTCTGTCACTCCCTCTCTCCCTCTTTTACTCACTTTCTTGAGTTATTCATAATTCACTGGCTGCGTGTCCGCTCGTCAAGGAAGGGTACGAAACAAGATGGAAAATTAGTGTGAAGTAACTAAGGCACATCTCTGATGCTGACTGTCAGTAAAGTGACCGGTATAAATTAGGTCTCATGTACTGTATGATATTTGTGTCATCAAGGCAACATAAAGTGACTATAAAAGCTACATAGAAGTCAGTGCTGTGGTCCATTAGGGAAAGTTGTGGAGAGAGTGTGACATCATTTTCCACCGACATAATTTCCAAAAATGATTGTGTTAAGTAAAACGTTGTGTCATGAATTTCCTACGGCTGAAACCTTTCTGAAAGCAAAAGTAATGCTGATGTTTTTTGATGTTTTTATGTCATTGTGAACTCTACTACAGTACGCATGCATCACATGCAAGATTCACATCTGTGCTATTGTGACCACAGGAAATAAAAAAAACATTTAAAAAAATAGCATTTTTCTTTACTTTAAATAGTCCAACACCTACCAAAACATAGGCTGTAGCCGTTATCTGGACATCTCCAGGTGCATTTATGCAGAATTTACAGTTTCTTACGCTGCCTGGCAGCTTTGATCCTGTAAATCCAGTGTTTTCTTATTTTGTCTCCAGACAGAATCTCTGTCAGGAGATAAAAACAGACGTTGTGTACTGACAGCTGCTGATTATGAGGACAGGCAGGATCTACAGTATCTGAAACATGATCATCATTAATAATATGCTGAATAAAACACCATACAGTGGTAATCAGCCCATGTGTCTGTATGTTTAAGATCTGTTTTTTTTCTTTCCAGTTTAGCAGTTTTGAACGAGTCAGCAGTAAAGAGTACTAGAATACTAGAATATTATACTCAAGTAAAAGTACTGTTCATTTACAGTTTCATTCAATGACAACATCAAGCCACCAAGCCCTTAAATCCAAATCGACAATAAACTCATTTGTTTAGACAGATTCTGCAGCCTGTCCATACCACTGATTATCAACTATAAATATACAACAACCTTCCGCTGTTTAGCCTCACTACAGTTAACCTGAAAAGAATACAAAACTGAGACAATTAAACACATGACCACAAATAAATTAAATCATCTGTGGACACTGCGGTAGGTTCAAAAAGCAATATACAGAAATGAAATACCTGCCATCGTGCTGCACAGTTTTACACACCGCATAGTTACTAGTGGATTTACTCACCTGTCTGAAAGTCAATCTGTGAGCCTTGTCCACCCTCAATCTGCTCTTCGTTCAACTTCTTTGCTTGACCATTCTCAGTGCATATAATAACCAGTCCACTGTCCCACTGTAACCAGTCCATTTAGCCTCTCTGTCCCACTATAACCAGTACATTTAGCTTCTCTGTCCCACTATAACCAGTCCATTTAGAGGCTCTGCTGTCACAACTTTGACAGAAATAGAAAGAGCAGAAAGTCCTCACAAACCTCACTGAAGTTAATAAGCAATGTAACAAATTTAGAAATCAACCCTGAGGATCCATCGTGAGCATTTTAGCTTTTAGCATTTTGCCAAACCGGCGTCACCTGTTAATCACGTAATATCGGGGTGTGTTTGATATGTGTCACTTAGCTCGCTCACCGGGTGGTGCATTAAATCAGTGACTGAGGTATTTGCAGCCTTTTTTTCTTCTCTGCTGAGGTACAATAATGCTAACCTTAACCTACAATGCCATCATCCTTAATTTTAGGGCATTATTGTTTTTACTCAGTAACGGATTCACCTTGAAATGTAGTGAAGTACAATTAGTGTTATAAAAAGTACTGAAGTAAAAGTACAATTACTGATTTAAAACAATACTCAAAAAAGTAAACCAAAAAAATGACTCAATTATAGTAACGTAAGTACATATAATTTGTTACTTCCACCCCTGGATTTAACTGTAGAAAATGTACCACATCTGTTAGTTGTTTATTCTAAACATTAAAGGAACAGTTCACTCTACACTTATACTGTATGTGTGCCTTTTTGGCAATTGTGGACTTGAGTTAATATTCAGTAAATTGTGCTTAATTTCAATTAAAAAAATCAGTCTGTATATGTTTTATTTAGAGTGGATGATGTCAGCTATGGTACACACACACATGCGGCCCCTCAAAAATACAAAGCTGAGAATCAAAGTGAGGCAGGAATGTCCGCTTTTCACAAGGAGAGATGCTGATTAGACTGTTGTCCTTCATCAGACATTTGTTTAAGTTTCCCCATCAAAGTTTAGCAGAGGAGTTATGCAATCAATTACTGGCACAAGCAACATGCACCATGTATGATAAGACTGGAGATGTGTTTACTTTGATGTACTTGTGAAGACTTCTGTGTACACCCTAGTGTACAGATCATACGCTCGACAAACACACACACACACAGAATTTTAATCTTTGATTTTTTGATTTTTATCACTAATGGATTCCTCATTTATCTTCCCTTCAGTGTTTGATGAATGGGTTATGTAAATAGTTGGTGTCTGTGCGTCCAGACAGATGCGTGTGATTAATTTTAACATGGCTCCTGAACTTAACCCTTTGTGAGTTTGGAGCAACATTTTTACAGGATCTAGCCTTTAGATGTTTTCCAGTTAACTTCCTGTTTTTTAATGCTCAAACAGTTGCAGCTGTCAAAGCTGAGGTTTAGGCATTTAGTCAGGTGATACTTAGAAGATGAACCTTGTGAACCAGCCAATACCACACAAGGTATTCTTTTACTTAGTACATAGTCAAATCAAGTGTAATCAAAAGTAGGAGAAAAGATATGAACATTGCACAGTTTTGCATGAAATTAGTTTACAAGTTTTACAATAGATTCTTTCAAAGCACAGATGTTTTCACCCTAAAAAAACCCCCATTGTAACAGGGTCCGTCAAATTAAGATCACGAATTTTGTCTGAAATGGTTAAAAATTTAAGGAATCAAGGGAGTCAAGATAATTTATTTGTCCTTGTACAACACTGGGCTGCTCAATGAAATGAGTTTGTAGCCCCCATATTCTATGCTACACACATAGAATATACACAACTCATTCTCATCCCAATTCGTCACATACTGACATTTTGTCACACACCCCTCGCGTCTTATCCAGATGCACAAAGTTCCCATTTGGCTCCATGGCCGACATGGTAAGTCTTCCATTTAGCATCACTGGGCGATGCGCAAAGGCTTATCCTGATGCAGGTCTATGTTACTTTGGTTAGGTTTAGGCAAAAAAACTATGTGATTAGGTTTAGGAAAAGATCAGTCATGTTTGGTTAAGTTTAGGCGAAAAAACCTACTTGGTTTGGTTCAGGAAATGACTGGTGACACTTGGTTTCAAACGGGACATGAACTTCAGTCTCCTGGGTGAAGGTCATGTGTGTGACCCTCCACTCAACCCCGATCTCCATCCCGCTTTCTCACTTTGAAAAGTCTGTTGCGCTATGTCATCTGTTCAAGTCATCTAAAACTGATTCGGACGGCTTTACATTGCAGGTACAATAAACCCTTGTGCGTCTCGGGCTGACGCCAAAGGGTAGATCTTGTGCGACTGGATGAGACATGAGGGGCCGTGACAAAATGTGGATATCTGACGAGCTGGGGATGAGAATGGGCTGATATACAGTGTATAGAGGTAATTAAATTAAGAATAGAATAATAAAGAAATAGATCAATAGATACAGTTATTAATATAGAAACATACATATACTGTACATGTACTGTATACACCCTTGAAATAATTATGTGCATTTTTAAAATTTGTGTCTGGATGAATGTAAACAGCGGCAATAAGATGGTGATGATGATATGGTTGGCGTCTTCGCATTAAAAGTAACATCTGGCAAACATTGTCTATTAAGTTTGACTGTGTTGGAGTACCAAGCATCATTGATGTAAACACAGAGTCTGCCTCCCCTCGTCCTGCCGGAGTCACTTACAACAGCTTGACCTGGGATGTTGTGGTGGAGACAGGTCTCTGTAAAGATGTGGAAACAACAGTCTCTGATTTTATGTTGCTTGGCCAGCCTGAATCCCATTTTGTGTTTTTTGTAGTTTTTTTGTGTAGTTTAGCAAAATTACTCTACATATGAAAATAAATTTAGACATTTAACACATAATTGGAGAGCACATCTAGAGAATATGCTTTCACTGTCCTGTCCTCGAGTAAGAATTCTGTGTGTGGACTTCCTGTGTTCCACCTTCTCATTATCAGCTGACTAAATGAGAGTGGAGTGCACTGAGGTTGATTTGTCACAGCCTAGTTTAACTTGTACTCAGTGGGGTGATGTGAACCCAAGGTTACGCACACTGAGGTGGTGTGTGACACCTCCCATTGCTTTTCAATAAATCATAAACCCACAGAGAAGAGAACGACTGTTGGTGTGATGGAAGAAAACAAGACTAGGTCGAAACTGTATGGCTGCTCCTATAAAAGTAATCGAGCACTGTCCGCGCCTTGCTGTTAAGCTTAATGCTCAACGCAGTGTCCTTAGTGCAAGGATGCACATGGCGTCAGTGATGTCATTGTGCCTCTTGCATTGAATTTTTCCAGCAGAATCAAATTGTTTATAGGACTTTCAACCTTTGTCTCATTAAAATACATTTGTGGTTCCAAGTACTTCACTTCTTTCATCACAGGGATTATATTCAGGTGATTAAGGATGTCCATGCATAGATGTTTAAAATCAGTTACAATTCTTCCTCCGCATTGGGGATCTGTATCGCAGAGTATTCAGCCATGTTTGGTCTATGGCGTTTTTTTCTGGTAACACTAGTTGACTTATTGCTTCTTCACAGAATGTTTTGTTTGTACATCCCCTGATGTTTCAGAGAATATTCTAACACATAGGGCGTTGAGCGTAAACGCCTCTCTATGCGATTGCATGCGCCATCTGTGTAGGCCCTTGCCATAGTGTCTCACACAAGCACAACCAACAAGCTTAGAAGCCTCCTGAGGACGTACACCGATCAGCCACAAATTAAAACCACTGACAGTTGAAATGAATAACATTGATCATCTCGCTACAGTACAATATTCTGCTGGGAAATCCTGGATCCTGACATTCCATTCCATTCCAGTCATGTGGATGCCAATTGACACAAACCATCCACCCAAACACCCTTGCAGATCAAGCACACCCCCCATGGCACAAACACACCCGATGCCATTGGTCCCCCAGCAGGACAATGTGTGCTGTCACACCACAAAAGCTGCTCAGTAACAGCCCGAGGAATGTGACAAAGAGCTTAAAGTCTCAACCTGGTCTCAAAACCCCCCAGATCCAAATCTGAAAAATTACAATCCATGGAGTGCTGTTGGCATGAAACAATGTTTTGGTGGGTTTTAAGGGTTGAAGAACATCCACATGAATACCAGGACCCAAGATTTTCCTCTAAAGTTGCGCAATGGAATAGAAGCTACGTCAATCTTGAATTCTTGTTTGACAGAAGAATCTTTTTCCAGAACTTTTAAACACATTTCATGGTCTTCCTCAGGAGGGAGTTTGCTCAGTTGTCATGGATGATTCACATTTTGATCATGTGATAAAAAAAAGGTCATACAATGGGGGAATGGTCAAACATGCTAAATGTCCTCCTTGATCATATTGACTCGTAGTCAATGACCTTCTCAGATGGTGCTGTTTTGGTCTGGTATTCATGGATGGCTGATGTCCACTTCTGGTGTCCATTCAGTGTCTTGTCCAGGATCACTCAATTCTCACGTACAGTTTTTTTTTAACAACATGTCCTCCAAATTAAGCAATTTTGGAACTACCCTTTAGAATGACACAGATGCATTTTCTGACTTGACACCACTATCAGCAAGACGACCTAATTTGTCCGTTTCAAAACAGTTACAATTCACTATTGACATGAGTTGTATTGAAAACTGGAAACAAACAGCCTTTTCCCGTGTTAGTAGTTTTCTTGACTGATCCATCCGGCCCTACACAGACTTGAATGTAAACAAATATCACTTTAGCAGTAAATGATTACTCCTCTTTCAGACTGTGTTGGGGAAACTCTTCATAGACCTTTTCTTAACTGCATGGCTAACAGGAGACATGATTCAATACTCTCATGGAAAGTCTAAGCTCCAAAACCTATGCAGTACGATTTTTTTCTGAAAGAAGATTTAGAAAAATTGAAGGAGTTGAAAAGCTACTTCTCCTTATGTGTTGCACAACTTCAATAAAGCAGGATTTTATAAACTGCGTTTGACCAAAGACAGATATTACTCTAAATGTACATAGCGCTGGGGTACATCAAGAGTTTTGGACCTAGTTTACCAAAAGTATCTCAAGCACCTCTGAAGGTGACCTCATGGTCAAGGCAGATGAAAGATCGGACAGAAGCATCTTACAGAGGCTGAGACAGAATGAGTGAGAGTAAGAAAAAAGCAGTGGAGAAACAGCGAGAGAGAGGCTGAAAGAGAAGGGGGCCGACAACGTAAAGAAGATAAAGAAGATGTGAAGGGGAGGGCATGGAAAGAGAGAGGAAGGAAGGGCCGGCAGGAAAGGAGGAGAACAAGTAGAAATGAGGAGTGCGACAGATAGAGCCAGATACTGAGCTGGAGATTTGGCTGTTTAATCGAGTTGGTGAGGATTAGAGCCGGATTATGTAGGAATTGCGACATAGCAGCAAATTAGCCCGGTAGCTTTAATCTGAGAGGTGGACAAAGCCAAAGTACTCGACCAGACAGCAGCGTATGTGTGTGTGTGTGTGTGTGTGTTGTATGTAAGTAATGAGGTGACATAGTTTATGTTAAAAACATAACTTGTCAGAGGATACACCAATACAGTCCCACACATAAACTGCTCTTGCTGTATTTGGAAAAAAAAAAATCAATCAATTAGTCCATTGATCAATTAGTCAAATAAAAGAAAATGAATTGGCAACTATTTTGCTAATTGGTCAATCGTTTAATTATTTTTTCAAGCAAACATATCAAACTGTACTGTTGTTCAGACAAAATTAGTCAATTAATGATGTTGGCTTGTGTGCTGTGATATTTTATATTTGTATTATATTTTTGATATATCTTCTCTTTATATTTCTACTAATAGTTTGAGATTTGTCTCATTTGTGGGTTGATGTACCTTGTACCTTGTAGTGTATTTGTGGGATCCTGTGCATCTTTTATCCAGCTGTCCTCTGTAGCATTGGAGGAATTAGCTAGACTTTGTACTGTGGTAATCTGAAAACATTTTTTTGTATTTCATTATCTTACAGAAATTGAAAATGTATTCGTTGGTGGTTTTGTACAGTGAAATTTTGGTTGCTATTTCTCATTGTATATTCTTTAGGTGTAGCCTACTTTAGTGGGAAATGTGAACTTGCTAATCAGCACCTTTATTGTTTAAAGAAACACCTGCTGGCAATTAAGCACAGAGCAAATCTGATGAAGCAACATGCAAAACATGTATTCCGCTTGATGTTATTTTTAATGTAAAATTTGTATTAAATAGTATAGTAAAATACACATAAAAAATATGTACTATTTACCCTTAATTAGCTGGCACCCAGGAGAGCAGCACTGCTGTGCACTTCTTTATATTTCTAATAATATATATTATTAGAGACCTAATGATTCATCAAGAAACAAATTGGCACATTAATCGATGATGAAAATAACTGTTAGTTGCACTCATCTGGATTACAATGCATAAATGATTAAAAAGTAGCTTACAGTTTATTGAAGACATTACAGATCTGACACATGTAGCACCAGAATACTTGGATTCTGACTTGTACATGACTTTACAAACCTCCCAGTTCACCGACTCTGAAGGTATTTTTACTAACTTTAACTTAATTTTGGAATGCAAGTAAGAATTTCTACAGATTCACTTCTATAAAAGATGTTTCTTGGAATCTTTTCTTAACCACTGAGCTGTAAATGAACTGGGACAGCAGGAATTACCATCCAGTAAAGAATGAAATGAAGTGAGTAGTTCCAGTCCTGTGAGCAGTCCAGCCTCGATGAAACCCGATCAGGGCAGGTAGGTCAGGCACCTGTGAAGGCAGAAGCAGTCCGGTGAGTCCTCCATACACAGTGTAATCAGCATTGACATGACACACGCATGCTCAGAAGGTCACACCCACAGCAAACACATAGTGATACACACATACACACCTGTGTAATACTGTATCAGGTTTATTGGTGGTGAAAGAGAAAAAAATTCCTGTACTCACCCCAGCATATCTAACTTAACACCTCTGTAAAGGAGGATACATGGGGTGTAGAGGAGCAAAACATCTGAGTTATGACTTATTAATGGCTGTGTGTAAGTGTGTGTGTGTGTGTGTGTGTGTGTGTGTGTGTGTGTGTGTGTGTGTGTGTGTGTGTGTGTGTGTGT
>JBBPCS010041253.1:0-20408 GCA_037974645.1 Hollardia meadi
ACATTGTGGCAGGCAACAGTGTATTAAGCGGCAGGTGAAAGCGCAAGTTGAAAATATTCAACTCAAGCGAAAAGTTCCCGTGTATCGCGGGGCTTTGCAGAGTGCAGAGCGGGGTGACAGCCACCGCTCGCCCGCAGACAGCTGCTGAGCTCCAGGGAGCTTTCAGACAGAGGGGCGGGGGCTTCTTGAGGAATAAACGCAACGAGTCACATCAGATTCTGTTCGGATCAGATGTACTTTACGGTCCAGCCAAAAAGTAAATGGCAGCTTGGGGGCCCCCTGGTGGCTTGGGGGCCCTATGCAACCGCATATATCTGCATCATCTGCATATAGCAAGAAACGGGCCTGGTTGGGGTTAAAGTAACAATAATACGTTAGTTACGTACAGTAAGTTAGATATATTAAAATAACTACGTTGACTTTTGGTTGCACAGCGGACACAAAGATTTGCCTCCTGGGTGAAAGTCCTCTGTTTGTTTGTTGCTCTTATTTGACGTCACCCAACTTCCTCCTTTGCTACCATCATAATCACTGCCGCCACGAGTTCTCGCCATCAAACAATAAACATAATTATAGGGTCTACTAAGCTGCTTGCTCAAATTTTATTCAGGTACATGAAGATACAGAAAAATGAAATTATCAAAGCTCAAAGAAAATACAAACTCACCGCAGGTTTAATACATTAGTTTTATGTTTATAATGTCCAACCATCCTCATATAAAAACTGACGATCCTGCTTACCGATCATCATCCTCAGCCAACGCCACCTTCTCAAAGTGAATGTGTATTCTCTGGCCCTCAGGGGCCTCCAGCACCCAATGGCAGGTCAGGTTGTTGCTGTAGTTGCTGGGAAAACCAGGAGAGACGACCCGGCCGACTGTGACATTCCTGATCAAACCACCGCAGGAGGCTGAGAGGGGAGAATATGGAATGAAGAGCTGCACTTGATTTTTCACATTCAAAATGCACTGAAAGTCAAACAAACTCACAAAATGGTGCTGAGAACATCGCATCCCCCGTTAGATAACTGACCATACATTCATTTTATTTGCCCACATTTAATTCTGGTGTCAGTAAACAGGATGGACATGGATGCTGCTAAGTTGACTGCAGGAAGTCTGAGCACTAAAATCCCCCCACTGAGATTTTGTTAAACATCTTGTTTTACCAAATTAAGTGACAAAAAACATATTATCTGCGGGCAAGAACCATTGACTGTATATAAAGATGGACGACATGAGAGCTCCCCAAATGTGAAGCCAACACATCTCAATCGCCCCCTGGTGGTGGGCTGCAGTATAGGTCATAAACTCCTCCCCTTCCATGTTAGTAGATAGGACATGGGCCAAACTAAACACTCAAAGTACACGTCAAATAAATTTTCCCCAAAGTTGGTTTCTGTCATTTCAGGTAGTTCTTATCACGCTGATGTTTGTTCAAGTGTTCATTTTTCTGATCAGTTTGTTTTTAATTAATTATTTAATGCTTTAAAAACAGGGTGAATTGTGGTGATTGACAGCTGAGCTCTGCTTGCGATTGGGCGGGCGGGTGTATGGGCGGGAACTTGATACTGCGGGTCCACTGCTCGATCACTACTGCGCAGACTCCGGCTCTGAATGACGTCACCAGCGCAAGGTGGCGGCGCTTGTATCCTGGATGTTTTGGCTTTTTTGTACAGTGGGAGGAAGTGGCGATGTGTCGTCCATCTTTATTTATGTCAGTGGCCAGAACAAACAAATAAAGACCGGCAGGGGCTCTAGAATTACCTGTAGTATATGTCTCACATGGAAAATGCTTCAGAATGCACATTTCCACAGCACTAGTATAGTCCGACAACAATGTCATGTCATAACATTCTGCTACTCTGAGTTTAACACAAGGACTGTTTTGATTTGCAAATCAATGCTTCTCCTCTGCGGTCTCTCGAGTGCTGTTCAGTTTTTGCCAATAAAATTCAATACTTCCTGCAGATATTTCACATTAAAAGCATACTAGGAACAGTACAGATGATGCCCTCTCAGTCACCGACAGGGTTTTAATGTGGAATATCTGTGCAGAACGTTCAACAGTTGGATTTAAAAATAAAGGCATGCCTAGAGCTGAGGCCTTGTTCTTTTTGCAGGTGAGGTAATTGTAATGTTGTAATATACTGTATATGTAGTCGTAGAATCTAAACTCCTTTTTCATTTCATACAACGAAACCCAAGTTCCCAGAAGGATTACCAAGGACATGACCTCTGTATCTTCAATGGTACTGTGTCTGAGATTGCCCCCAGTCCAATACAATGCCAGTGAATGGAATTTATTTTGCAGTGCTTAAAGCAATGAAAAATGACTAAAATCTAAAGAATAAATCTGTCCTTGTCATGCAGAATAATCCAAAACTGTTTTCTCTGGAACTGCTACTAGCAAAAAACAACAACAACAACAACTGAATTCTGTTGAAAGTCTCTGCATGGCTCAATACCAAAGGGGGAAGGTGAGAAAATATGCCAGGTTTCGTAATTTTAGTAAAATGATGCTTTAAATTGACAAAACATAATTTGTCAGAAAGTGGATCTTAAAGTGATTTATCATTTTTACATCACTTTTGACTTTAAATTTAAGCGCACGGAGGGAAGCAAGAAATTAAGTGAGCAAGAAATCATAAGAGATACGATCAGATTTATCAACACATTCCATAAAAATCCATCTATCTACAGCTATAGGAACGTGTGTGTGTGTGTGTGTGTGTGTGTTGTTTCCCAGGTGATCACGTCAAGGTTACTCAAGCAGGCAAAGCTTAATTAAAGTAGAGCAGGAAAAGTAAACCCAGTGGCATCTTGCCCAGCCTTCAGTAATCACACCTCGATATACCTACTTTATGCTCTGACACATGTACACAAATACACACACACATGCACGCACGCACGCACGCACGCACGCACACACACACACAGATGGTAGAGATACAGATGCACAACCAGACAAACTCCCTCTTTGAAATTGCTTTCAACGAAACATCCCTGTGCTGTGAATCAGAGTGGTCAGGAGTTAAATGGTCACTTGTTATTCATCAGCCAGCCTCATCGGAGCAAAGACAGAAAAAAGACCATTCATCATCCTCACACTACTGTGGGAGTCCAGGTCTGTCTCTCTCTCTATGTACCTCATACACAAAGTCCAGAAGGTCCAATAGATAACTCTTGGCTGCAAGTCCTCTAAAAATGAGCCAAAAAAGCTTATGGCTGATGGGAATTAGTGTGAAAAGCTGGCAGAGGATGTCTGAAGCACAGTAAACACTCATATTTGAAAAAAACAATAGTTTAGCAAAACTAAAGCAGAGGCCCAGGCTTGAAAGGGCCACAACAAATGTATACTATAGGCTAAGTGATGCTATTATATTAATAGTAATGCTAATGGTAATGCTAGTATTGTTTTTAAACAAAACATTTCTGTTATAAATATTGAATTAGCTTGTAACGCTATTAGTAACAATGCTAATGATAATGCTATTAATATGAGAAATATATTGATTTTCTCAATACTTTTCTCAATAAATATTTTAGTTTAAGCTATATGTGTATTACTCACTTAGATGTAATTCTAATTCTACTAATGCTAATAATTATAATGGTAACCATGTTAATAGTAATGGTAAAACTAATACCTTAGAAATACATGTCTCTTTATGAGTATGCATAAGTTATAAGTAAAGTTACATTATGCCTACTTCTTTTAAGTATCATGCTAAATTAAAGGGATCAGAATGACAAAATGCAGCAAATAGGTTAATGCTAATACTAACAATATTTTTGTTCTTTTATTTAAAATATTACATACCATAGCATATTATTTATATTATAAAATAAGAAATCAATTACTAATTAATAAATGAATATTTGTACAACTACTATATAGATTGCAAATGTTTCAATATCTAAAGAAAATAAATGTAAATACAGAGTCATAACACATAATTCTGATGCAATCTTATGTGTACTTCTTTGAATGAATTGTTCCTTCTTTCCTTTTTCAATATTTCAATATAATTCAATAATCTGTGGAAAACATTGACTCATACAATTAAATGATGTATTTAAATTAAATATATTGAATAGATTGCATCAGAGTTCATGTAGAAAACTCCGTTATGTTCCTGCTGTACAGCTGGAATACGTTATTTTTTCTTGAGTCATCAATCTTTCAAGGATGACAGAAAATTAGAAAACAAATATTTGTAATTAATAAACTATTAAGGCAAATGTCTATTTGTCATCTTTAAGTGTTAAGTTGTTGTCCCTTCTATCTATAGAATATCGAGGATGACCTTCGATAGTCTTTCTCCCGGTTCTCTCACCTAGGCAGTGTGGTTCTTTGCCACTCCAGTAGGGGGTGCTGGCATTGCGGCAGGTCAGCACACTGGGGCCTTGCAGCTGGTAGCCGGTGAGACAGGAGAAGAAAGCCTCCCCTCCAGAGTGAAGACTGCTCACCGATACATCACCGTAGAGAGGCCGCTGGGGGAAGATACAGCTCAATACGAAGGCTGCAGAGAGAAAGAAATGAAAGAGTCAGAGAGACAGACACAAGGGAGAGAGAATTAAGCTGAAAAAGAGTGAAATTTCAGCAAGAGCTGAGGTTTAGCTAGCAGCTCATGTATCACAACAAAAAGAGCCTCCTGCCAAATTCCATACAGATATCCCAAAAAGCTCCACGAAAAAGTGTGTTTAGGTTATAAATGCTTTTGGTTTTGTATTTGTTTGTAGCATGAGTAATTGAGGACAAATAAATTCTCCAACATCAAGGCTCCAACAATTCCAGAAGCTTTCAATGTGAGCATGTGTAACAGTGAAAATAGGAACAACTGTATAGCCTACTGGTTTAGATGATCAATTTGAAACAATCACTCCTCCGTGGCTGGGCATTGACAGTACAATGCTAGTGCCACTTCAGAGATTCACCCAAAACTGTGACAGTGAAAGGGGCAAAAGCTGCATTTTGAAAAGCAGAGCCCCCATCCTCAGTGGATGTTACACCCCTAAATTTCAGCCATATTCAAGAGCTGAACTGAAGAGACTGAGATGAATATTGAATAATGGCAGAATCTCAAATAATAGCCCCAAAAAGTGGACAAATAAATTTCAGTCACTAAAAAAAGTTTTAAAAAAATAAAAATAAAAAAAAACTGTAAAAAATTACTAGAATGGCTTACATGGATTCAGAGAGGAGCAGAGAGAGAGAGAAAAATTAAAAATTAAATTCTCCAATGTGAAACAACCAAAACTGTTCCAATTTTGGCCGGCAATTTTCTATTCCTGTAAAAGATGTCATGACTCCTGAACCTGATTGAGAAAACAGCTTTCTAGGGCTTTTAAAAAAAGACTAACCCAGAGACACTGAGTGGTGAGTATGACTGTTGTTGTACTGATGGAATTGAAAGTGCTGTGGAAATCTCCATTATACCAAATTTAAGAGTTGAAGAGTTTAAACAGAAGCAGAAGACTTCTCACTAAAATATGATAGATAATCCTTATAAAACTGGAGATTAGATTTGTTTTTAATGAATTAGGTAAATGTCTCTATCTCTGTTGTTACTAAATAAATCAACAGGAGCTACTCCTTTGTATGAATTCTCATACGGTATTTCGGAACACAAACCCCAAAGGCCCTGACTTTCTGGACTGTCAGTGTGGATTTTTAATTAAGCTGCTGAAACAACGATAAATAAAACAACAAATGTCCAGTGGAAAACACACAGCGACACCGCAGTGACATTTAGTGTACCGACGTTCGGTAAGGTAGCATTCACTTGTCACATCACTGCCAATGTGTGGGGGCCACGTCCAGGCTGGGCTCTCAGGTGACTAGTTAACTAACTGGCTCTTTTTTTTTTTTACTGACGCTCATTTGTCTTCCTTCAGCCTCCTGGCATCGGTCCAAACATATTAATAACATATTTCTGTTAAAGACACTGCTCCATCTCACTGTAATTGTCCTAGTTTTATTGTTAGCACCTCGGATGGCTTGGCAGTAGCGCTGCTATTGATTCTGTCTGTTGGGGACAGCGCTGCGCCTCGGGCGAGGAAATATGTAGGGAAATTAAATAGGCCAATAAATGACAACCTATACGACCTCGGCCGCTTACAACACTCTGTTAGTGCTGAGGGATGTTTGCCAGCTCTGTAGTGTCTCACAGAACTAGAGATAAGAAGAGCAGCGTTGGTCTTTATAGTATTTCTCATTAGAGCAACATCCCAGGCTAGTGCTGCCATAGCAGCAGCTGCTGGAGCTGCGTCCTATCACTCCCTGAGCTAGTCATTACCATGGTCAGCTGCAGCTATTAATATCTAGGACAACCAAAAACTATGAAACTCGCAGGCTCTCTGCAGACTAGAAAGAGATAAAAGAGCCATCAGAGTAACATTGTGGCAACATAGGACTAGTTCTAACAGGGAGCTTTCACAGAGACAAATTGCCTAGGAGCGGTAAAATGGCTGCTGCTCGCTACATCACTTTGTTGTGTCTTCTTCAGCCTTATGGCCATTTATCACGTTGTGGTTTTAATGAAAGGTTATTGATAAACACTGCTTTTATTTTTTATTTTTTCCTCTGTCATACGAGAGTGTGCAAATTGACGTACAGTGCAGTGTGCAGCTTACAGGAACAGTCCATCTTCACCCTACTCATCCTCATGTCGAGGGAAAGTTGGGTGAGGGTATTTAGTCCACAGAACATTTCTGGAGCTTTCACAGCAAAACAGCATTGCCTTATTCACCTTAACATCTAAAGAAGTTGGAGGCTTGTTTTAAAACGTAAAACCAACTGGAAAAAAAACAAAAAAAAAACATTAAATGGCTCAACCCATTTTCCTCCCCTCTCTGGCCGACGTGCTAACCCTTTCCTTTAGCTTAGCGGCGCGCAAAGGCTCGTGCCTACTTAGTTAGGTTCAGGAAATGACTGGTGACGCTTGGTTTCAAACAGGACGCAAACTCTGGTCTCCTGTGTAAAGGTCTTGTGTGTGACCCTCCACTCAACCCCGACATCCAGCCCTCTTGGCAGTTTCTTGTTTTGGAAAATCACACTACATCATCCGTTCAGCTCATCTGATACTGACATGGATGGCTTTACATTGCAGGTACATTAAACTTTTGTGCGTCTCTGCCTGACGCCAAAGGGTACCTTGTGCGTCTGGAAGGGAGATGACAAAACGTTGAAATCTGACGAGCTGGGCATGAGTACGGGCTGAATGGCTCTATACAGCTCATCTGGCATAATCCAAGTCTCTGAAAGTCTCGAGATCCCAAATTGATTTTAAAGATGTTACTTACACCCTTTTTTTAAGATGAAATTTTCAGGAAGCTAAACAAAAAATGTTTACGTGCACCCCCACAGTGAATATTTCAGTGTAAAAAGGGCAAAAGTAACATCTTTTCAAATCAATTTGGTATCTCAGATTTTCTGGAGCCTTGGATTATGCCAAGATTTTCTTTTTTATGTTTTTAAACAAGCCCCCGGCTTCTTCAGTTGTTTAGGAGAATGCTGCAACATTGTTTTGTTGTGAAGCTCCAGAAATGTTTTGTGGACTAAGAAACTTCACCTGACCTTTCATCAGCATGGGGGGTGAGGAGATAATGATGAAATTTTCATTTTCGGGTGAACTGTTTCTTTAACTCTCCTGGATCATGGGCACTTGGGACCCTGCAATTTTTGTTGCCCTACCCATATTAAAAAAAAAAAAAAAAAAATTCTGATGAATTAGACATCTTAGAATTGGTTTATGACATGCAGATATCTGATCTCACACAGCCCACAATATCTGATCTAAATTGCATAAACAGGTTAGCTGGAGGCAATCTTAAATTACAATAGAGATAATAGCACTCTTAATGTGATTTTTTAAAACCAAACAAACTCAAAGCATTGATATTAGACGACCTGGGAATGAGACTCAAAAATCAATTATCTATTTGTCTTTAATCACTGTCAGTAAATGGTTAAAACCACCCAGCAGAAGCTGGAAAACATTGCTGGGAAGAGATATGCCTGGACTACCTTATATCACGCTTTTCAAGTCTACCGACTCCTCAAAGCGCTTTACAACACTTGTCACATTCCCCCATTCACACACAAATTCATACACTGGTGGAAGAGACTATCATCTAAGGTGCCACCTGCTCATCAGGAGCCGTAACCATTCACCTATACACTCACACAACGATGGCTATGCCTTCAGGCTAATTTATGGTTCACTGTCTTGCTCAAGGACACTTCGACATGCTGACTGCAGGGGTCGGGGGTCGAACCATCGATCCTCCGATCAGTGGGACGACAGCTCTGCCTCCATGGATGGATGCAGGGAGGGTAAGGCTGACAATATCTAGGTTATTGTCATCGAATCCCATGAAAAGACTAAAACATGTTAGTCCATTATGACTTCCCTTCGCTGTCTATGGCTCTCAGCTATAAGCCCATTGGTTCCCTGCTAGAGATGTAAATCTTTGTCCTTTGTGGTACTAACAGCACTCGAAAATTACAATTCAAACATTTCTGTTGGATCGTCTATCTGCATCATACTGTACAAGGCGTGCACATTCATTTCTGAACCTTATTCTTAATTATGCTCAACATACATGTTACACCATGTGGAATACAATGTGTACTAAACTAAGTACTTATCCATTTTACATTTCACAGGTAAATATATCTTTTTTATTTTGACTTAGTATGTAGATTTTTACGTCCTACTGCTTCTAGAGTTGTGAACTCCCGGTGAAGTTGTCAGTACTTGCACTTTAGTAGGATATATTACTGTTTCCTCTGCTGCTCCTGAGCTGCTAAACCAACACATGAGCCCTAGACTGGCCATAAACCAGCTCTCTACAACTGCTGTGAGGAAATGTTGGCCTCCAGTGTATCTAATCAGGGCTTGTGGCCACATTGTAGATCACAGGGGAAGCGCAATAATTTGAGATGTTTAACGGTCCCCTGTAGCTCGCGGATGTAAATTGAATTTATTTATTTTACAGTCGCATTGTGATACGGCTTTGATGTGGAATGACTCCGCTCGGATCAAGCTTTAACTCTAATCTCATTTGCTCCCTCGGAGCATTTTATTCTGCTGACCACTGGCCTTGCATTACTGTGAGGAGCTGACAAACTCTGCAGCGATCTTGCAGCTGTGTTTCCAGGCTTCACTCTGCAATAGCTGGGGTGTCTGTGTCATAGAGTCTGGGGCAAAAGACGGCAGGCATTTCATGAACGTATCATGCTTCATTTATGGTACATATGCTATGATTGTCTGAAAAGGTAACTTAAGCTGGGCATACACTGTACCATTTTAATGTTATTGTCTAATATCAACTCATAGCCTACTGTACGATTAAATTATGTGCGATGTAAAGCCAAGCATATGATGTGCATTCTGAGTGGTCACATCGTAGGGTCCTGTTCACTTTAGGGCTGTGCAATATGACGTTATCTATCATTTGACAATAGAAAAACATCTGTCGTTCTATCGTTTATTTCGTTCTGCCGCGAATTACACTTTTTACTGCAATATTGTGGCAAGAAGCACAGAGGGAAGGACAGGAAGCAGTTCTCAGCTATGTCAACATTTTAATACCATTCGAGACAAAACGAGACAAATGCAGCGTTTGTGATACGAGCTCTCCTGTTTAATGTGGGCCTACTTATGCCATTATTTTTGAAAAAGCTTGTAAGTGCACACGGTTTTCGATCGGCTTGAGTTGTGTTTTTTGGGAGACTTTATAAAGCATCCTGCTGATGAAGAATGTCAACAGAGGAGACACAGGGAGAGAGAAACAGAAAGAGGAGGGGCGGGGCAAGCATCACAGACCAGAGGTGTAGGTGTGTGTGGGGGTGTGTTGTATAGTTGTAGTGCTATTCTGTGGGAAACTGGCTCATTAACCTTAACCAACTAGAACTGTTAAACAGTACAGTCTATGAATACAAGCCACATGTGTTATCTAATTTTTAAACCTTTTTATATTTTATACATTAATATTTTATTACATGCTTAATTAAAAAATTTGCAAAAGATCAAATAAAAGATGAAATAATCTAAATAAAATTATATGAGTAAGTACATTTTATTTGTTGAGTATACAATTCAAAATGTAATAAGAAATATGCCTTTCCATGTTCTCATTTTGTATAACTTATTTATTCTTTGACTTTACAGAAAATGTGCTATATCGTGATATGTATCGTTATCTAGGTATGAAATGGCCTATAGCAGGTCATGTAGCACAGCCCTATTTCACTTGTCTCATTTGCAAGGCTCATATTATCGCTCTTCAACCCTTTCACACACACACATCTGCCCAAAACGAGCCAGTCCAAGTCCGCAGCACCAACAAGCTAGCTAGCTAAATCAGAAGAGAAAATATTACCATGCAGCTAAAGGTCAGCAGCTATTTTCTGCGGTCATTTCTCTTGTTCATATCAGTCGTGACAGAAGGAGGAGGCATTTTCCGTCCACATGACGCATCATGTCTCCATGGCACTTTCAGACACTCTTTTTCACATGCTCTTTGTTGTGGCATTGGAACACACCCTGTTAGCGTTGTTGGGGATTTCCTGTAGTGAGGGAATTCCTTTTCATTTAATTAGTGCACCTGGCATTAATGGGTGTATTGTTGGGAGAGACATTTGTAGTTTTGGTTGATCTCTGTTTGTTTTTTTTGGCCATGTCAGGTGCTTTTTTTTCCAGCCATTATTGGTTCAAGGGAAGGTAAGTATTGACAAGCTGGTTTACAATTTTTAATTGTGTTCAGGGGTTAAACCGTGTTTGCCAGTGTTATGTTTCTTTCTCCAGTCTATTGATTTTCAAGCAATCTGATTTAAGGTTTTCACAACATCCAACTTCAACCATTCTGTCCAACTTTTTCTTGTATCCCGAGGGAATTGCAGTAACAATGAATGATTCTGCAGTGCATCATTTACATGTATGTTTTAATGTTGTCCAACATTTTCTCATCTTTTCCCGACTTTTGGATACAAGTAGATTTGTTGTCTTTGGAGCAGAAGAAACAAGCTGAAACACAGTAACATATTATAAAGTTGATATGTTAAACTGTTACAGTTGCCTATTTACACACAAAGCAATATGAGCATACCCTTCCAGCCTTGTTTTTGGAGATTGTGTCTGCTGTTTGGTGCTGGGCAGGGAGTGTACAGTGGGTTACCAGAACTTGTTCACTGAAAATCACTCCCTGCTGTTGATGAGAGTGGCTAGAATGAACCAAAACAGTTAAGTTGTCATAAAACCAAAACAATGATCTTTTTTACTCTTTGCATTTGCATGAAATCAAAGTTGTGATGCAGGCAAGACATAACTAATGAAATGAGATGCACACTCTTGGCTCTGTCCTGTGACCTATAGGCTGCAGCTCGATGTGAAGCAACCCTCTTGTTAGACTTGGTGGGTTCAAATGAGCATCAGTTTCAACTTTTTGTGCTTTATAATAACAATATTTTTTATTTATATAGCACCTTTAAAAACAAAGTTTACAAAGTGCTTTGTCAGACAGAGCAAGAGCAGAATACTTGGGAAAAACACAGAAAGTCAAACAGTCAGGCCAAACATAAACAAGACAAGATAAAAGAAAAATTAAGATAAGCTAAAACAAGGAGACCAAAGATTCAAAATGCAAGACACAAAAAATGAATACAAATGAATAAAAGGAAAGCAGCAAATAAGAGACTAAAGGCAATAAAAAGACAACAGATAAAAAGACTAAAGGCAATAAAAGCAATACGAATAAAAAGAATAAAAGCAATAAAATGGGTTTTTTTTAAAATGAATAATGAATGAAAAGAGATAAAATGATAAAAGGACGACATCACATAAAAGCAAGTCTGTAAAAATGGGTTTTAAGAAATGATTTAAAAGCGGACACTGAATGTGCGAATCTCCTCAGGCGGGTCGTTCCAAAGCCGAGGGGTCCTGATGGCAAAAGCACGGTCACCTTTAGATTTAAGCCTCGACTTTGAAACGGTCAGAATGGCTGCGAGTTGGCTCGTATGGGGTCAACATTTCTGTTCTGTAACATGGAGCCAGACCCCGACAAGCTTTTAAAGTGATCAATAACATCTTAAAATCAATTCTAAATCGAACAGGGAGCCATTGGAGGGAAGGTTTGGGGTAATAACATGCCGTCTGTAAAATCCAGTACAATTACTACTCAGAAGCAGGAGAATGATAATTGAAGAATACATTTTTATTTAAATACTTAAATACAGACATTAAATATTTAAATACTAATACCCTGAGGATGTCTGGCCAGAGGTCTGTAGCACATACTTCACACTGTTTCGTTATGTTTTAATCGACCCCATAAATGTAAAATCAAGTGTAATATTCACTCCATCCAGCAATTTTGGAAAAAGTCTCGAATTAAAATTTGACATGGTGATCAAAATATTTTTGAAAATGGGGTGAAAACAGCATCCAAATCCCCAAAAGTGCAGTGAGAATAAGATTTCTCTAAGTGAATTAGCAGCTCTTTACAGTGTGTGGCATGTTGTCCTGTAAAATCCTCCAACGCTGCTGTGGAATAAATTCTGCGCGCTGACATCAAAATAATCGCTTTAATAATGACAGAGCAACTAGATGTATTCAAGGAGGAGCTGCCATTATATCAGAGGTGGTTTTAAACAAAAAAACATGTTCTCCTCATATCCTGTTTCATCCCCATTCTGCACAGTTTCTGCATCGTCCCAGTTTCACTGTGATCTACTGGGAGAGCAGTCTGAGTCTTGACAGAGGGAATAGCAGAGAAAAACAAAGAAAAAGGATGGAGAAGACCCGCAGTAACTGCTCTGAAGAGAATTCGCTGGGCCTGCAGCCCTCTCCTCTCCATCCTCAAGAGGCCATCAGCTATGATAAATAGCCAGCAGGAGAGAGAGAGAGGATGAAGGCACTGAAACACCCACATAGAGATCATTCATAAAGCAGAGGAGCACAGATGATGCTGGATGAGTCAAGTAGCAAAGAACGAGGGTAAGAAACAAATTGCTGGCAGACTGTGGTCTAATCTTGCAGTCAAAATGCAGCTCTCTTCTTTATTCCCCCACTCCCTGAGAGCAAATGAGCCAAAGATGGGGGGCTTCAAGCATACAGTACAACCTCCCCCCACCCCTGCAATCTATTTTATTTATGCTTTATTGCAGCAGCCTCTCAGCCCAGCGGGCGCTTGTGGCTGCAGGACGTGGACATGTTGTTATAGCAAGATCACCCTGCCGTTTCTCTTTCAATTAGCCTAACGTGGGATGGGGCAGTGGACCTCCAACCCAGAGGTAAATCACCCAGTAGCAGCTAGAGCTCTTGTCCCCTGATGGCCAGCTGCTCTACGGGCCAGTGAAAGGACATACGGGGCTTGTAATGACAGGGGCCATGAAGAAACTCATGAGGTGAGCAGCAGCTGATGCTAACTTATCTTATTGCAGCCCACCATTGTGAAATCTCCAATTACGCTCTCGTCCAGTCCTCTAATGGACACGAGTGTTTTGTGTCAACATCTCTTATTTGACCCAGCTAGCATGAGAAAGGCAATGCCGGTAAATGTCAGTCAAGATGTTTCAACAACAACCAGATCGCCATGGAAGCTGCTATGATAGAATGCATTCTCAAGGATTTGGACATTGAGGTTGATGTGCGAGAGATCTACAGCCCTATAATCACTAAAATATGACATTAGATTACATCACTGCAGGTAATTAGTGGGTAGTGCAGGTTGTATATTAGCATATTACTATATTTATGTCTGCACAATGTGAGCTGTAGCAATGGAAATGAAATGTAAATCTGTGCAGATGGTCACTGAATCTAATTTATAGCTGCCGATTGAGAAGAAATCGTGGGAGAAGGGAGGTAGACCTTTTGGCCACTCTCATTATGAACACTTCATTAAAAACTTACAATAATTATTATTAATTAATTAATTAATAATTACAATGAAAACCACTTAAACACACCAGGAGAGAGAATTCTGCAGGAAGTGAAATTCTGCTAAAAAATAAATAAATAAGGGCACTTTACAGGAGCTACCTGTTCGGAATAAAATACTGTACTGCATCTGCATTATTATTCTTCAAAATATGTTTTGGCTGAAAACGACACTTTAGAGGGAACCACCACTGAGACAATGAGCTGAAAGTCACTATAAAGCACTGTAAAGCTGAGGGGAGCTGCAGGTTCAGCTGATAATTCCCTGTAGGTCCGTCATTACAGGTGACACCTTTCCCATTCTGTGTACAGCAGGAGTCTTATAAGTAAATACAGTAAGTAAGCATGTAACACCAAAATGTATTTACTATGTATTACTTACTGCTATTACTTAAATTTAAAATTTTGTTTGACTCAGCTGCCAGAGAGATCAATGTTGATCAACTGTTTTTCAAGTGTGTGTGTTGTGGTTCCACAGACATATACTGAACAAATGCCACCCGCTGATGAAGACCATGTGGTAAACAAAAAGCCAGTAAATGGAGTTGGGTAAATCTGATTAAACTGCCCTTTCCAGTGTCATGTATTAACTTCCCTACTTAATTTAATTTAAAGCCAACACAATTGAAAGGCCCTAAAAGTTCTAGGAATTAAAGGTGTAATATAAGATGAATGACAAACCGACGAGTGGCAGGTCCTGAGTCTATTCATTCATGATGGGAGAAGCAGATGTGAGCACAGATTATGGCGTCTTCTGAAAGTTCTGACACTAAAATGGCATTTTTCAGACAGAGAAATTAGGAGAAAATTAACTTTGTTCGAGATCTGTCTCTGCCTCAGCAGTACACTCTCGCGAGATCTGTAGCGAGCGTATAAAGCTAGCAGATAAAAAACCATCACCGAAATAAGGCCAAAACATTACATTTCTAACTGTATCATGTGTGAAATTGTTTTTATATGCACAAACAATAGCCCTCAGTAATGTGTTGTGCAGAAAAGGTGACCACGCCCCCTCAGGAGACAGGAAATGTGTACCATTTCATATCATTATCGTATGCGGTATCTTGGTTCTAGTGCAGCTACTGAGCTTCCATGTCAGCAGATCCATCTCCATGACAACTGAGCACACTCCATCCGCTGATGACAACCATGAGATACAGGCAAAAGCTCTGTAAAGAACTATTAAGTGGACCTTGAGTTGTTTTGTCCAACTGGATATGTGGCATTTTGAAAGACGTTTTTGCATTAATGATGGCAAGGAAGAAATAATGTAAGATATTGTATGTAAGTTGCATTATGGGAAATGAAGCATCCAGTGCTTTTGGAGCACCAGGGACTAAAAGCGAGGATATCTCAGACTCTGCTGCTTCAATGCTGACCATTATATACTGAGTTAATCAACCTTTTTATCTTGTTGTACAGTGTACACACAGCAATATCAGTACATTCTCAAATGACAGACAGACAAACAGTCATGAAACCATTTTCCATGGCTAAATGCTGGTACATATTTATGACATGTATATGCTTAAAGCATTCAAATGTTCTAATAATGGAGACTTAAATTATTTCTATCACAGACATCACCCCAGTTACCAGTCCCAGCCTTTTAAATAAGGTCATACACCTTCAGCTTACTCTCCTGCATCCTGACAGCCCCGCAGACATTCTTTATTTATAGCGCCATGAAATTTCCTTTTGCTAACAGAGACAAATGGTCTATTAGCAGTCTTGCATTTTACATGGACTGATGAAAAATAGATACATCTTCCTATGAGCCTGGACATCAATAAAGAAACTGACAGAGGGGATTCATTCACGCCTCGCTCATCAGAGCTCATTGAGAATAATTGGGCGTGACAGGTGTGTACAGGACGGAACACTGTGGGTGGGAAATATCCTTCAGTGGTGAAATTCAATTTCACACAATGTCATAACCTTTGCTGCGTGGGATGGGGCTGGATGTGCATGCCATGGAGGGACGGTTTACTGTACATTGAACTCCGGAAAGCAAAAGGATGCAAAGAGTTGAAGTGTTGTGAAGTTGAAGAGTTGAAGACCCATCTGGAGCTCATGGGTGTGAGGCACCACATTAGCTTCAGAGCAGGAGACCTTTACAACATCCAACTTGTGTTTGATGGCTTAAAATCAAATTTAACGTTGTTTAAATAAGACAAGGAAATACAAACATTCTTATGAGAGATTTGTCATAACATTGTTGCCATGACAGCCTGTCAGAGTTGCAATGGAGGACACGGGGGAAAGAAAGAAATGTGTGAATGTCATCCAAAATAATCAGATTATATCTAAAATAAAGCATGAAGGAAAAGCACTAATTGTGCTATCAGCCCATTAAGGCATAATGAACACTCCTATCACATGACAGAGAGCTGCTAAAGGAGCTAAATCAGAGAGCCTATAAATAACTTCATCACTGCTGTCACCTCTTGACATACTGTACGCTGCCAATTATTAAAGATCAAAGAGTTCCATTTCAAACGTTTGGACTTGATGAAGTTGTGAAATGTACCTTTTTTTTTTCACTGTGAAATGTTCTGATCATGTGTGCTCAAGCTTAAATCCAATCAATTCCCTGAAAGTTGCTTTTCATTGATACTGGGGCGTGTGCACAACGCAATCTCGTCCCAAGTCAGATACTGATCATTTGTCATGCTCCCCTCGCATCTTATCCAGACACACATGGTACCGTTAGTGTCGCCGCCCGACGTGCCAAGTCTTCCCTGATGCACAAGGGGCCCTTTGGTGTCCATGGCCGCCACGTGTCATTTAACGCGGTCTGCATTTTATGGATTTGACATTCACTAAAGGACAGACTCAGGCCACTTTCATCATGTGACCTTCGTTGTCATTGTCACATGACCTACGGCCACAGTTCAGTTAAGCTTGCAGTGCGGAACTTCTGTCTCCCTCTTCTGGCAGTGAGAGTAATTACACAAACACCTTTGAAGTGCTTATGACACCACAGGCTCTGACATACATGTAGTTGCTGTAGCCTGTAGCCCATACTGAAGCCTACTCCAACACTACGGTTGCTCCCCCATTCTGCTCTGGCAAACAATCTTTGCTAAAACGCATTGCAACCGGTGAGCCAGCGCAAGAAAGTTGTCACCAACACCAAAACTCAGATACTGCGAATTACAGAGAGATTTATCTGGCGAAGATCAGCTTAATCACCATTGTGTGGGTTTAAAGGTAACGGTCATTAATATGGAAAAAGTTCCAAACTCAAGTTTTGGAAAAAAAAGATCATGGTTTAAATTAAAATAAGTGAATTTATGAAGTAAATTTTAATAGATCAACTTTTACTTTCGGTTTCAGGACACAAACCACGGGCTCCTGTGTCGAAGTCCTGCATTTGTTTGACTCCATCCACCACCCAAACCTCGTCCTGGAGCAAACTGTCTTGCTCTTTATACTACACATTTCTTTCATTTGCACATGAAGTTACATGAGAAAAGCTCCATGTGGACAACGTTAAATGACATGTGAAAAGCAAAAACGGCCTTCTGATAACAGACGAAATGACTTAAGACATTGCCGTGTTATTCATACAAATTGTGTTCCCTCTGCAGCTGCACGCTGTGTCATTTGTCACTGAAGCGATCACCCCATATCTTTTTTATGCCTGACAGACTCAACTAAAGGCCCGGCATATTTGTGTGTGCTGTTATTCATGCTGTTTGATATGGCAGTAATTTTAATGCAGGAAAAAAAAAATCAATTTGACTCCCCCTATAATTAAGGGAAAAATCCTGTAGCAATTACATCGTCATAATAACCATATTAGATACATGCTCATTCTAAATTAATTTGTCAGTATGTCAATGGTTTATAATTATCTAAGAAGCAGGATGAGCTGGCCCATATGCTGCTCAACATCTAACTCCAGCACCATTCCTGTGATGCAAGAGTCAAGTGTTTCCCATCAAGCGATTAGATGAAGGATGCAGCACTTAAATTCACTTTATCATCTACATCAATTGCACTGTATCCTAATGAGGGTTTTCTGCAGCTTTGAAAAGGAGATATTGACACTAGCTATTTTAAATCGAAGCAGCCAACATTTAATATCAATATATTTGACCAATTAAATGCAAAGAAATACAGGAGAAGAGCTTTTTAGTGTTCCATGTGATATGTGCATAATAATAATAATAATAATAATAATGATAATTGCTGCTGTAAAGTGCCCATCATCTATCTCTCTCTAGCAGTGATGACATAAACAAATTGCACTATGCCACCATGTTTTCATTTAAAATGGAACTCCTATTCTCTTCTTCACTCACATTTTGCACGTCGGCGTCTGCATTTGACGAGTTTTAGACATGCAGAAAGGTAAAACCTCAGGTGACTTTCATCATGTGACATTTGTTGTCATTTGTTGATGTCACATGACCTACGGTCGCAGTTAGTTGGGTTTAGGAAAAAAAACAAACATCATGTTTGGGTCAAAACCTTTTTAATTATATTACGTACATCACGTAACTTATATTACTTATGTAACGTAAGTTCAAAACATTATGTAACTTAACTTATGGACATGAATTAATACCAGTCAATATCAACTTTCAGTTTCTAACAGGATGCAAACTCTAGTCTCCTGGGTGAAGGTCCTCTGCTTGTTTGACCCATCCACCACCCTAACCTCCTCCAACTGTGGACTTTCTTCCTCTTTATACGACGTCATCTTACATTGTTTTCTCTATTGCATTCCTGACTAAAAATTCATGAGAAAAGCATAATGCGAATGACATTAAATGACACTCGAAAAGCAACAAATGTGTTTTGAATGCAAAATGCGAAATGACTTAAGACACTGATGTGTTATTCATACATCATTTGGTGAGACCAGGCTGAATTTTTCATATAAAGTAAACTAGAAAATTGTATAATCCAGATTATTGTAATACAAAGCCAATACATTTTTTTTCTACAAGACATTAGGGTCTCAAGAATTAATTTCACTTCTTCAAATCAAGATATTAAAATGAAACTGTAACTTTGCTGAACAGTGACCATGTTGCAGAATAAGAGTGCATTGAATTCCCAAAATGTGAGGGGCTCAACAGTTTTAATGAGTGTCACTTGACAGAAATTTTAAAAAAGTGTCCTTCCTTTCACATGGTGCACCTGGGGAATTTTGTTATGTCACTGACGTTGTTCTGTTTTGTCACAACATGTGATTGAGTAGTATTACTGATGTTGCCATGGAAATAGCAGTTTCCACTCCACACTGACTCTGACCTGCATTCAGCATCTCTGTCCACAGAAGCAGCCGTCTGTCAGCAGCAGCTTCCCAGAAGCTGAGAAGGGAGCATCCGGACAAATCACCATCACCATCCTGACTGACAGCAGACATTTACTGAACCGAAATATTTTTCACGCCAGCTCGCCGTTTGTATTTATTGATGCATTGATTTTATTTCCCAGCCCACCAAAGCGAGTGAGGAGAATCTGCCGCTCACGGACAGACTGGGAGCTGATCAATCATTGTATCTATGGTTAATAAGTTAAGAACATACATACAGCGGGACATTTGTGTGATTTAAACAGCTGTCTATTCCACTTCACTAAAGGCTGACAGAAAACATGCAGGGGGTCTCTGGTTACCATGGAGACGACTTAAATACATTTTAATTTCTGTCATGTGACAAATATCAAAAGTGTCAAGCAAGTCATCATAAATCAGCCTTGACTCGCTCAGTTAGTTTAAAGACATCACCATTGAGTGGCCTCATTGGGAGAGAGTGGAATAGGATCACAAGCAGCACCTGGTGAGGTACAGTTACTTCATTTTTTACTTTTGTGATAAAATTATTAAAATATTCATTTTTGACATGCTAAAATGTAGCATAACAGGAGTGAAAGTGAATCACTTTGCTAACACTCGCTAACATTTTCCATCAGCCACTGGTCACACCAGACACGCTGCAGCAGCGAAACCCTTGCGTGTATTGAATTGTGTTTCATTTCGCTGAAACAGAAGAGATTGTGTTATTTTGAAAGTTACATATTGTCACTTTAATGCAACCTGCTGATCACTTGGGGTGTTTTCATACTAGGCTTGTTTGGAGCAGTTGAAACTGGAAGTGTTTTCCCCCAAAGATCAATTCGTTTGGGAATATGTGAACCGTTGACATAAATAAAGATGGCTGACGTGTCTTCCTCCCATTGCACAAAAATGAAGCCAAAATGTCCAAGATACTACCGCTACCTACTACATCTTGCACTTGGTCATTTGGAGCCAGAGTAGCAATTGGGCGGTGGAGCCACAGTATTGAGCTCCTGCCCGACTCAATTGCAAGCAGGGCTCAGCTGTCAATCATGATGATTCACCCCCTTTTTATAGCATCAAATATCTAATTAAAACTGATCAGAAAAATGAACACTTGAACATACATCAGCGTGATAAGAACTACCTAAAATGACAGAAACC
>JBBPCS010041264.1:0-10723 GCA_037974645.1 Hollardia meadi
GTGTGTGTGTGTGTGTGTGTGTGTGTGTGTGTGTGTGTGTGTGTGTGTGTGTGTGTGTGTGTGTGTGTGTAGAAGAACACAGAACAGTAATTAACTTCATCCATCTGATTTAAATCAGAACGATGATTTTTATGACCTGATCTACAGACTGTAATCTGCTCTTTTACACAAACACACAGGGTCACGCAGTAGCCCTCGTCAGTTAAAAGTGCATTTGTTCATATGCAGTCAAATGGAGGTGTTGATGGGACTGGGAGACGGTGGAGGCAGAGGGGCCACCAGCCAAAAACCACATAACTGTCCCTCAGGGAGCCGAGTGCCACTGTTTAAATAGTAATGTGCCCTGAGCAGATGCACCTGGCTTTTAAAGGGAATGGAAGATGACACTCTGATTGTTTTAAATTTATATTACGCTCCAAAACACCTATGAATAATTAAGGGACGAAATACAACCCCTTTGCGCCTTGCGCCATACTTTGCGCCAATCAGATTATGTGCCGTTTAACGAGCAAAATGGAGATGGACATGCCCTAAATGCACTGGCGCCATAGACTTTAGACCATGCGCTTTAGATTGTTTAAATAGGTCCCTATAGCTCCCTAATTGACACTTATGACTCGTTTGATTAAGCAATTAAACAAACAAACCAAAAAAACAAAGGGAAAAATTACGTGATTTTACCGGGGACTATGTCTCAGAATGACTATGTCACTTGCCGGAGCCCTGCTCCTGGCCAAGGAATAGTCCACACATTACACATTACACTGGTAAAAACCCAACGCATCATTGTCACACTACGTTTATTGTGCGGATCAAACAAACTATACAACTTGTTAACTTACACCGATCAGCCATAACATTATAACCACCTGCCTATTATTGTGTAGGTCCCCTTTTTGTACAAAAACAGGTTTGACCCATCGAGGCATGGACTCCACAAGACCTCTGAAGGTGTGCTGTGGTATCTGGCACCAAGACGTTAGCAGCAGATCCTTTAAGTCCTGTAAGTTGTGAGGTGGGGCCTCCATGGATTGGACTTGTTTGTCCAGCACATCCCACAGATGCTCGATTGGTTTGAGATCTGGAGAATTTGGAGGTCAAGTCAACACCTTGAACTTTTTGTGTTCCTCAAACCATTCCTGAGCCATTTTTGCAGTGTGGCAGGGCGCATTATCCTGCCATTAGAGAATACTGTTTCCATCATGGTTTGCAATAATGTTTAGGTAGGTGGTACGTGTCAAAGTAACACTCACATGAATGGCAGGAACCATGGCAAGGTTTCCCAGCAGAACATTGCCCAAAGCATCACACTGCCTCTGCCAGCGTGCCTTCTTCCCATAGTGCATCCTGGTGCCATCTCTTCCCCAGGTAAGCAAGGCACACACACCTGGCCGTCCACATGATGTAAAAGAAAACGTGATTCATGAGACCAGGCCCCCTTCTTCCATTGCTCTGTGGTCCAGTTCTGATCCTTACGTGCCCATTGTAGGTGCTTTCGGCGGTGGACAGGGGTGGGCATCGGCACTCTGACCACTCTGCGGCTACGCAGCCCCATATGCAGCAAGCTGCAATGCACCGTATGTTCTGACACCTTTCTATCAGACCCAGCATTAACTATTTCAGCAAATTGTGCTACAGTAGCCCTTCTGTGGGATCAGTTTTGGAGATGCTCTGACCCAGTCATCTAGCCATCACAATTTGGCCCTTATCGAAGTCACTCAGATCCTTACGCTTGCCCATTTTTCCTGCTTCCAACACATCAACTTTGAGGAAAAAATGTTCACTTGCTGCCTAATATATCCCACCCACTGAAAGGTTCCATTGTAACGAGATAATCAATGTTATTCACTTCACCTCTCAGTGGTTATGATGTTATGGCTGATCGGTGTAGAGTTGCTAGTAGATAGATTTTGTTACCTTTTGACAGGGCCAGACTACTTCTTTTTCTCTGTTTCCAGTCTTTACGCTAGGCTAAGCTAACCAGCTGCTGCAGCTACTTGCAGCACATGCAAACACTTAGCAAGAAAGCATATGAGTATATCCTAAGATGTCAAAGTATTCCTTATAGCATTTTTAAAAAAAAATGTAAACTCCCACTCAGGCCCCACCCGCAGAGATGTTCAAACAGAAACAAAGACACTCAGGTCACATGGGGAAAAAGTTTTTAGAAGGGCTTGGGAAAATAGCATTTTGACCCTAAACCAATATTTCAATCTTCTCATTTGAATGCATAAGGAAGACTATTGGGATGCTACAGAATGATATAAAAACAAAAAAACCCAACGTAATTGACCCTCCTTATAATAAATGTGTAGACATTGTCTCGCAGGCACAAGAACAGTTATGATATTTTATGGTGGGTATTACTCTGTTTCTAGCTCTTATACTAAAACAGTGTAAGGTAATTCCAAAATAATGTGGGTTAGGGTCAGAAATGTAAATGCAGATGCTAAAAGTAGGGTTAGACACATTAAGTTCATAGAAAAACTATGCCTCAAATTTTTGCTCTCTCCTCCTATGCAGCCATCTCTGTTTCCCTCTTCACCAGATGGCCTTTTTAATTCAAGAGTGTAAAGCCTGCCAGCCTCTTACACACATCAAACCAGAATGTGTGAAGGAATGGGAAGAGTGGATGGGGGCCAGAAAAAATACAAGAAAACATAGCAGATGCGACAGGGCAGAAAAAAAAAACAAGAAAATGAGGAGTGGATGACAGTGTGGGCAGCAGTGAAACAGGGATGAGGGTGGGATTTGAGAAAGATGCCATCCACGCTTCTTTTTTTTTATGACCCCAGGAGTGGAGTGCAGCATTAATATGGTAATATCCCCCCAGACAATAGCAAGTGTTGAAGAGTGGAGGTCATCTACTGTATATGCAGCTCTCAGCCTGGGTGAGCAGGTTGGAGATCCTCAGTGGAATGACTTGGAGGCTGGCTAAGAGGAAGCAAAGGTAATGGGAGTCAGGCTTCCCGAGAATCACATTTCCAGTTGACAAAGATACGGTCCTGGGAGGGGGGGGGGCTGAAAATGGTCTGCTAAAGGGAAAGAAGACTCAGGAGTGCAGACACACTTACACCCACATACACATATATTACTGAGCATAAACAATGCATTAAGCTTCAAATGCTGGAAGCACCTGGGACACCGGAAATTTCGTGACAGTTGAATATTGACTATTTAATACTTGATTGAATCTTGAGACATATGAAAGGATAAGGCTGGTGATAATCTGTTTTTTTTTCTTACTGTCAACAAAGACCAAAAGCAACAATCAATTGATCCTACGAACAAGTATTTAATGTGTATGCCTAATACAGTTTACTCCCCTGTTTTATTCCTCCTCCCTCATAACCATGAACATGCGCAAGGTCTATTTTGAGCTGATTCCACAAACACATCCTGTTGCTCACTAGAGCACCAAAATGTGCATATATTAATTATCAGCTTGAAATTGTTCCCAGCAACTGCACAATTTACTCTTGCTTCAGTAACATTTGCTTAAAAACTACAAACCCATTTGTTTTATGAAACCTTTTTTTTTTAATGAATTGATATATTTGTGAATATATTTCCATCTTCAGAATGGGATTTGAGCTAAGAGTCACAGAAAGTGTAGAGAGGTTGGAGTACTGATAAGTTGCTTTTGGTCTTTTTATGAAATATGTTAATACTAAGAAAAATAAAGAATAGCTCTAGCCTTTTGCTATAAAGATATTTGTCATTGACCAGATTTTTGCCAGACAGGCATACAAAGAGTTAAAGTTCCTGTAGGCAATTCTGGGAAAAGATAACGTGACAAAGTTGTTTGACAACCTGGAAATAAAAATCAACGAATGGTTGTTGGTGTAAACTGTAAACCAACCCAAAGTGTTGGTAGGAGAGGACCTGGGAATGATCAAGAATCAACTGTCTTTCTGTAGAATCACCTACTGCACCTTCAACCAGGCCCAATGCAACGAGTGATTAGAGAACATCAGAAAATTCCCACATTTGAGAAGCTGGGAGCAGCAGTTTTTTGGGGTTTTTTTGGCAACTTGATAAACTTTTTCAAAGAGCTTCTCCAGGCTACATGTGGGCACATGTAAACAGGGGTTAGTTGTTGATGGTAATGTATTAAGTTTTTTTTCTGTTCTGTTTTGAACCTGCTCACCAACAGGAGTTGGATCAACCAATCAGTGTGCTCAGTGCGCCTGTACTTATGATGTGTTTAGGAAGTGTTTGTGTTGCCTGTGTGATCTACAGTTACCTATAACTGTAGAGAAGTATAGATGTATCCTTGCAGGAGCATAATTCCATTTTACCAATTAATCCTGGAAGGGAATATACTCCTGAAGTCTCTAAACACAAGACACACAAAGAATCTGTATTCCAAGGGCATATGTTCAATCTTAACATGGTTAGGGACAACACAGTAGTGCTAGCAACCTGACTGCTAGCTAATACTATCATCAGCTGACTTTATTTTCCATAGTGGTAAGGCTGGTGACATTAGGTAGCTAGCAGGTTTTCAATTAAAATGTGGCTACTGGCTAGTTAGTTTACAACCTATTACGTTGTGGGTGATGGCAAAGCTCCTGATGTCCCTTCCCTTTTTGGTGGCATCTTGCTCGACATCTACAAACTACAAAACATGTTGGTATGGACAAAATTAAATTAAATTCATGTGCGCTGTGCCATATATGCATTATAGGAAAGGAAGTAAGTCACTTGAAAGACTTGAGACTTTTCACCTTGAGGTAGGATCTGCCAGCCCTGATAATTTAACGTTTTCAGCACACGGATCAGCTCTCGCTTCCTTCATGTCTCGCAGTTGGTATTTCAAATATTAATCCTTCTCACTAGTGTGAGCCTTCAAGGCCCCTTCCATTCAGCCATTCAAATGTTAGCCTAAATTGGTTGTGTTGGAGACGTAGCCTCTGGGAGTACCCATCAAAATTATCTACTATGACTTCATTCCAAAGATAATGTGAACAAGTCTTAAATTTTGGGAGGACAATTCTTTTCATATGCAAAACTACACTCTACACTGTATTCTGTGTTTTGTGACTTGATTTCCATTTTGTAGATGCTTTAGTGCCTAATCTCATCATGATCATTTGAGGTTCTCTGTGTTTGCATTAACATGTCTACTCAGCTCCTTGAAGGTCTTAAGAAATTTTTGTTATGTGCAAAACCGCTCAAAGAACTACATCTCTAGTCTCTCACAATATACATCACCAACACCAACATGGCCATGACCATATGACACACAGAAACAGTATTAAAAGAGGTCAAAATCACAAGTCTGGCCATGTTGACAGCTGCAGCTGCAGCTAGCTAGCACCCAGGACATGCTCTACAAGGTTTCGGTCATGGGTTTCAGTCAGAGTTAAATTAGATGACGTCACTTAAACAACCTTTGGGTGTGTAGACTTTCTAATTACGTATTTTTACAGTCTTATACTACAGTTTCATGACAAACTGTGACTTTCTTGTTTTGTAAAGCTATCTTTTAAATTGACAAACATGAGAAATTCATTGCACAATTTAAACAGGATTTTGTTTCTTGCCATTAACTACCATACATATTTTTTCTGAAATAAGGTCCCATGATCCACCAGGAGTGAAGAAAATTTGCCTCTCTATTATGAAATCATTTTCAAGTTTTTCTCACTTAAACCCCTGTGCAATTACTTATTCTGACTCATTCAAACAGGAGCAAACATGGTTACTTAGGACAGTGAAGTGCTTCAACCTATTTCATCAGTGGCATGATCTAACATGATCTATAGAATATAGTGATGGAATTGTCTTTTAACACCACTCAGAGGCCACTGTATGATTCCAGTTCAATTAATCTTACTAGGTAGATTGACTGACTCACTGAAGTTGCATCAGTAAAACAATGACATGTCTCCAAAAAACAATGCTGACCTTTTTCTGCCAAGGTCATTTATACAATTAGCAATTAAAGAGCGGGGAGGACTTTTCACAGCATCTTTGAGTAGAAGCTACTGCAATTATGAAGACGTGACTCAATTCAGAGGCTCACTGCATCACTATCACACAGCTGTGCTTACATTCACTTGAGACAGTAAGAGGAACCTCAAATCAATTCCCTGATTATTATACAATCCACCTCATTAAGTATGATTTTATGCTTCTGTTTTACAAACAGATTGACCCGTCTCTTAACGCTGACTGTGCCACATCCATCTCCTCATCTCGCTCCACCCGTAAAGGGGGAATCCCTTGTATGTGTTCAACGGTCCCTCCCAGGAGCCCTATTCTGCCTTCCTCATCAAATATTCATTGTCTCTCTTTGTCTCTCAGAGATCATTACTGCCAGTTCTATGATTGGACACACAGTGATGGATGTATGGTGCTTTTGTTTCAGAGCATTTTTATTGTATCTTTGCATTATTCATCATCACACCACCACACTGTTAAAAGAAAGTGGCCTGAAACTCCTCTTTTTTTAAAAAATCATTAGAAGTGCTGTCCCTGGACTGAGAACTGAATTGAGACATGCTCACGTTCTTTGTTTTTAAATTGCATCGTTTATATGAATAAACGAAGAAAAAAACAATATCCCAGAAGTAAGAATTGTTTTCTAACAGATGCTTCATTTTCTCTTAATTTGACAGTTTCATTGCATTCAGACTGAGTTGTGATATTTGGGGGAGTACCACCATGCAAAATTACACAGTGGCATTTCCATCTTTATTTCTGAAAGTCATTGTATCCCCTTCTCTTTTTTCTTATATTGTCTCATTTTAATTCAACTATCCACTACCACTCAGACAAATCTGGCAATTTACCTTAACAATTGTGTTGATTTGAATGAGAGGCTCTTGCAAGCAAAAAGTAAATAGGTGTATTCTTAAAAGCCCCAGAAAACTTAGTTTCAATTCCAAATTAAAGGCATTTCTATATAACATTAAAGAATTATGATTAAATTGTTTAACAAGTTTAATGCTCATAATCAAACAAGCCCCGCCCAGTAACCAGCTCAAAGTTTTTACATTTCAACACTTGATTTCAGGTAAGAAGTGCTCCGTTTCTAAAAAAGAAGAAAACTGGGACTTTAATGCAGTGATTCCCATTGGGGTTCAAGAGATGAATCTAGTGACTTACAAAATGGTTCTCAAGACAGAAATAAATTTTTTTTAAACAAAATTTTGATAAACATAATCACGTTTATTTTTCAGACCTTTCTATATTTTTGCTTCTTTCTTGTGAAATACTGTAGTTTTACCTTTTCCTAGATTATTAAAATGCAATAAAAGTGGTGAAAGTTACTTCATTCGAGCTGCCCACAACTTACAGACAAATTATGAGAAGTGGTTCTAAGGAGATATTACTTTATATTAAGGCAGGTTGGGAACCCCATCAATAGACAGTTTCTTTTAACAGTACATCAGCTGCATGAGAAATAAATACTGGAATTAACAGGAGTAGTATTATCAAGCACCTGTTAGAAATATACCCAGGACAGAGGCACATAGACAAACATATATATTTGTGCCCAAAATACCCTAAAATAAAAGCACGTCATAAACACGTCTATAAGTTACCAGCAGAAGAAATCAACAAACCTCATTATTACTCACAGTTGAAATTATTGATGCAACTGATGACCCAGAACTCACCTAGGAACCTCTCCCACATACACAACGAATGCAAAATAGGAGTAAATCATTTGCAGTCAGTGCAGCAGTTAATTTTAATCTGAGAGTCGTGCGCACATCATTAATTAATTAGAAGCCCCTCTATGCTTTAACTTGTCAATGCTTAAATCTTTCTGCTTGAGTAGAAATCCACTGAAAGTACAGTGTGTTTTCTAATCTAAGTTTAATGTTTGATTTCAATAGGATTTTATCCAGGCTGCACCGTCAGTAAATTGGTAAGCAGACTTTGCAGATTCATTGAAGGTGTATGTTTGAGCTGAAATTACATTTATAGAAAAAATAACAGCAGTACATCCTTAAAAACATTTCCATTCATTGAGGGCATCTAAAATTAGGGCAAGGACTATGTTTTCTGTCGTTCCTTATCTTTCATTGTCACTTTGCCTTCACATAAGAGACACTCAACTGTGTCTAAACACTAGTGCAGATGTAATCTCAGTTTATACAAATCAGTACATTAGAACCTACATACACAATAGTGCAGGGGGACATTAAATATTTAGCAGATGTTTTGGACATCAGGTGTACAGTAAAGTCTTGGATGATGCTGGCAGACATCCAACTGCCAACCTCACCAGCACATGTGCATGCAAATGATTAGGTACCTGACCGTGAGGAAGAGTAAGCTATTAAACTGTCCTTTTTGATAGGACCTCAGGGATTCATCATACAGGAGCTGAATTGCCAATAGCTGGTAGCTATACAACACACATGCAGCCACTTTCAAGGCTTTTTCAAGGGGGCTTGCTGAGAAAAACCGTTGCTGCCTTGGTTTGTCTTTGCAGATAATGAGTCTTTTTTTGCATTGTCTGTTCCAGAACTCTTGCATGCAGCCACCCAACTCTGGTTGTCCAGCACCCCAAAAGTAATTAACAGGGTTCACCGTCCTCATGTTACAGTGACGGCGAGTCCCCCTTCGCATCGAGTCACAAGTAACAGGTGAGGCAGACTGCATTCAGGACAGAGCTGTGAAAGGGATGGCAGGTCAGCCAGCCTCGCCTCCCCCTGTTACATTTTGCTTCTGGATTCAGATGATGGCAGTGGAGCATGGTCTTCTTCAGTCAGCCATGACTTGAATAATTTACTGTAATCAACATCTTCTGCTGGGCTTGCAAATCATTTCAGATTCTCAGTCTTACAGGAGGGACATTTGCTAATACGCATCACTCTGCTGTGTAAGACATTCAGCAACATGCATCTGATAAAGTACTAATGACTGGTTAAACACTTACTCATAATTCAATTTTGTTTCTTTGTGGATCTGTGAGTTGACTGAACTGATTATCGGCCTACTGCATTCTGAGGGGGGGTTCTATTGTGTTTTATCTGCTGAACATGCAGCACCGATGCCCATGGAACTGGAGGAAGAATCCACACTACATTTTCCTTCCCTTAATGACTTTGTCCACCGACACAGCCTCTAAATATTTGCCCCTCAGGGTATTCATCTGGGCTGTATCCTTCGTGTGTAAAATAGATTTTAACCAAAGAATAACCCTGTCTATAATCACATGCAGTATCTCACTGTTCTCATGCTTATTTACAACATTGTGATGTTATCTGCACTGATGTGGTTCTATCAATTTAGGTTATTTCATTTCGAGAAGAAGAAAAAAAAAATTCTCTGCATTCTCTGATAGGAGAATCAAATATTAAGAAATGAATCCGAACATAGAATCCAAACGATGTTTTTCTTCTTCTCTTCGACACCCTGTGGCACTCAAACTAATTCTCAAGTTTTTGACTTTTAAACGACTTTCTCGGCAATGTTTCCCACTTTTCTATCGCACAAATGTTTGCAAAATGAGCGAGATCGGATACATGTTGGGTGTTTTGCATGTACTGCAGCGCCTGTTTAGTAATTTGTCAGCAGCCTCGCACATGTGGAGGGTTGTGCAGCAAATAGGTGTAGATACCAAAAAGGGGGTAAAAAATGTGGTCCTCATATGGTAAACAACCGCCAATGTCAATAATAATTAATAATATTGCCAGGAAATGACATATTACGCACCAATTTATTCCTCATTCCTTTAGATTGCCCGAATGTGACATTACTTTAAAGGTGTAAGCTACAAATATTTTGTCAGTATAATTAAAAAAGATCAACTCCTTAATAAATTCGAACCTGAATATACTGACTCAGATCACCAGCTCGCAGAAGTTCACAAAAATTCAAGCACAAATCAGTCGAGACAAAAACGTACAGGCAGCCTGCGCGACATCTCTTACCTGTGCAGGGTTCCTCACAATCCAGCGCTGCTGTGCGATGACTGGGTCGTGTAAACCCAACGCATATCCTTTTGCAGCAGGTTTTAAGCCTTAAAACCGGCGCGGCTGTGAACTACAACGGAGCAGGGTGAATGAATGAAGGAGCCGAGCGTCGCTGCCTGAAGTTTGAACCGCGTGCCAGGAGCTGTCCGTGGTGCTGAGAAAACCCACAACCACACGACGAGCCTCCGGATTCCTGGAGGTCTGATCCTGCTGTCAGTGGTTCACAAGTCACATTTCCTAAACACGCTTAAAACAAATGCAACAGACGCCCATTTTAAATGTGCCGATGAAAACAGGCGTTTTATTAACTCGAGCATCAACTGTGAAGAAGTGTAATACATTTAAACACCAATCCAGAATAAAAACGTAACGTTTATGCCAGATTATCAGCTTTAGCGTTAAAGAAAAGCAAAAAGTTGAAATTCTACCTGTTACCCGAGAGAGCTACAAATCGTCAGCAGCAAAAGTATTTCCGATAAATCTTGCTACAGATGAGCCACCAACCTGGGAGAGCCTCAACTCTCAGAAGCTTTGGACACTTGAACAAAAGCACAGCTGCTCCGCGCTCGAGCAGTCTCTCTCATCGCAGCTATGACAAATTAACATTATGTAATTTAGAGCCTAATGAAAAATATTTCTTCCAGCCGCTCTGTTCTGGTTTGTAATCTGCTGTATGTGGATAATCAATGGGGAGAAGGTTTAAGATTCGCCCCCTATTTGTTCAAGCAGTCGGGGGGGGGGGGGGGGGGGGGGGCAAAAAAATATAAAAAAAAAAAAAAAAA
>JBBPCS010041273.1:0-20405 GCA_037974645.1 Hollardia meadi
GCTACAGTGCTGAAAAGAAACCTGGTGTTGTTCTTATTTTCCTCTATTAATGCTGAGTAATAGGCTGCTCTAGCACTACTACTTTAATCTTCAGTCATTTTGTTGATCAGTTGCTCCACTGAAATGCTGCTATAAATTCTGCTTAATGAGTTAAAAGCCTTATACGCCAATCTGCTGCCTCAAATTATACACTTTTCTCCATTGGAAATCCTGTTTTAGCAGGTGGAAATGAGGCTTCAGTATGTTTGGGGCTGTGCCAAGCTAACCCAGTTGATGTGAATGACGGTTTAAGATTTACAGGCAGAAAAAAATGAGAAGATGAAGCTGTTTCTTTGGATTCTTCCATTTTCATTACGGCGTCATGAGGTAGCTGTGGAACTGGTGAGTGTTAATAGGCTCATTACATTACAAAAATCAGTTTTTTGCATTTGGTTCCAGAAGTCAGAAATGTGGTTGAATGTGCCGGAAAGTTGCACCTTTTTACTTTTGTATAAAGTGAAGTTTAGAAGACCGATCGTATTTCTAGTTTAAAGTTTGGTAAGCTAACTTTTCGGCAAATATTGATATCTGATAAAACTCATTTGGTAAATAACTTAATAACGTATGGTTTTGGCTGTTGCCTTTGGCTCTAAAAATGCAATCAGATGGCCCAAAAATCTTAAAATCTCTAAAATAAGTTGCTTGTTGGGTCGTTGTATGTATGCCCAATTAACCAGGAGACATTCAAAAAGTCTTTATCTGATGTTTATGATGAGACAGCGGCATTGATGCAAATATTTGTGTAGCTCCTGTTCTGTCACCAACTGAGCCGGCAGCATTGTAGCTAATCTAGTATCAAATTGGGATGTGTTTTTATTGTTTGCCATATAGTTTCTCATGAATTGTATTTGGGTATTTACAAAATATTTTCATAGGTAGTTGAGAGCCCGTTAAGCATAATTAAATCCCTCCAGTCATTCTGGCAGTTTCACCTTAATGATATTGGAAACCTCTTTTCTATGCACTGGAAATTATTCTTTGTTTGTTTGTGTTTGTGCACTCAGGGCAATGGGTAAATCATCTTATTAACATCTGTGTATCATGGAACCTTACTTTCTTTCATGATGTTGGTCTATACCCATTGACACCTCAACAGTAAATCATTTTTTCTACATATTGAGTAAGCTTTATCATTTTAGATTATTTTGAATTGTATACCTACTGTTGAGTGTTGGCTGGTTTGTATTTTTTTTCTGCCAACATGCCTGTTGTCAAGAGTTGTATCACCCTCATTCCTTGTTGATATTTACGAAAGAATTTGTGCCCCGAGGATGTTGCTGAGACATCTGATTTAATGTCTAAGGGCAGAATTCTGAATGAACATGAAGGCACACTCCCACTTTATAGATTGCAGGAATAATGCCACAATAGACCATGAATACTACGGTCATGTGATGCCTACTGTGAGGTTGAGCACATTATCATCATCATCATCAACTTTTTTTTCCAGCCTGTTCTCACCAATTGCCGTATGAATGACACACCAGTATCTTAAGTCATTTCGCGTTTTATCAAAACGTCTGCAATAGACTTTTCTCATTAATTTTTAGGCCCGAATGCAATAGAGAAAACAATGTGAGATGACATAATATAAAGAGCGAGAAAGTCCACACTTGGAGCCTCATCCTCCTTGGGGTGGTGGATGGGTCAAACAAGCAGTGGACCTTGACCCAGGAGACGGAGTTTCACAATCCCGTGTGAAACCGAAAGTTGATATTGACGTGTTAAAAGTAATGTTTTGAACTTAAGTCACATAAGTAACGTAAGTTACCTGATTTTAACCCAAACAATGCTGTTTTTTCCTAAACCTAACCAAGTCGTTTTTATGCCTAAACTTAACCAAACTATGACTGTAGGTCATGTGACTATGACAACAAATGTCACATGACGAAAGTCACCTGGCTTTGTAGTTTCCTAACTCAAAATGCGTACGGTGTTATATGATACGCAAAAAAGCTTAAAATGTGTGAAATGACATGCAAACCTTAAAAGTGCCTTGCTATTCATATGGCATCCCATGGGATCAGGTTGCAATCTCATGTTATTCCACTACACAATGTGTTTGAGATCAGAGCTGTTACACATGCCCAGCCAGGAACACAGCCACTGATTGCTCATCAGACAAAACTCAAGGTATGATTGGAATGCCATGGACAGCCAACAACCATTCCAACAACAAAAAATAACTGCTTTTAACACAAAAAATGGATAATCACAGAAGACAGTCAGTGACGAATATATATGGATTTATATGGATTTACTTTACTAAGTAAAAAAAAAAAAAGACACTACCATTGAAGGCTGGATCACAAAGCTTCTGAAAGGGGGAAAAAAATCACACTGGATCCAGCATTAACAGCATTGTTAGGCTTTCCTGCTTTGCTTCCAAACCTTATTTTACTTTTCCAGCAGCTGGGAAAACACTTTTTTGACCTTGAGAAGCTTAATTTATTTAACTGACACACTGTAGCCTATACTGTACATTTACTGACAGATAGACAACTTGGTGCTATGCTTTTCCGTGGCTCTGCCCACTTTTCTGCCGCTCGGCCGTCAATCTATACTTGTTTGCCCACTCACTGAGGAATCACACTACTCTTAAAACAGTGTTCCAACTACTTCAGTATTCAAGACCGTAATTGGCTGTTATCTTTTCCACATTTTAGGGATGTTTGACATTGGCAACGAGGAAGTTACTACTGTACTACTACTGTAGGTGTGATGATAATAATAGTAATAAATCTGTCTTTATCACTATTCCCTCAAGATCTAGCTCAAGATCTCAAGATTTTGCAGCTACTGAAACATTTTGTAGCTGTCTTTGTGGCACTAGAAGCAGATATTTTGAACAACATGTTGGAAGAATTTCCAGATGTGCTCGATGCGACTAAACCAGGTATTTTAAGGAAACTCATTATCTTTTTGTAACTTTAACCTAGTTTTTTTTTTGTTTTTTTTACCTAACCCTAACTAAACCTCAAGCAAAGTGTTACATAAAGTTGAAATTTTAACATAACATATCCCTGGTTGGGAGAAACAGTGCCATCATTTTTTCTGGCAAATTGAGTTGTAATTATTATTGTTTCCATTATTATGGTTATTTCTTCAAAGGTTCATGACTTTGTTATAACTAATGATTCCCAGGAATTTAAATTAATCATTTAATCACTTTAACTTAATATACTTTTTTTTTATCAGAGTAAAGTAGGATCCAGATGTAATGATGCATAAAGGAGTTTTTGCTACCTAACCCTAATAATATCTTACCCTGATGTACGGTATTTGCCATAACCATGTGTTTTCCATAACCTTAGCCATAATGTTTCCATATAAAGATATTGGAGACAACATTCTCTTTTAGCATTAGGGTTCAAAAGTCAAGATAGTTTGGCTTTTGGTGCTTTAACTCTTTTTGAAATCTGCCTGTTATAAATCTCTCAATTTAAATCAAGTGAAATCCTTAACGTTATACTGTGTGGTTTAAATTAAACATCAGTAATGTGTAAACAATTTGGCTTGTATACTCATGCATAATACACACAATCATACCAGAACATATAGCTTTTAGCAATTTTCCAGCCAGCCTGAAGATATTAATCAACAGTAGACTGCTAGACAATTGCTGCTTTATTTTCATATTGCTTCCTCTTCCATGTTCACCTTTGTAATGTATTCTGTGAAGAGGCTACATTCTAATGGAATGCAATAGAATTATATGTCCACAAGAATTGCTTGTATGAATTGCAGGTACAATGCACTGCAGTGATGATGGAGACCAAATAGAAAGAAAGAAAAGCAAAAAAAAATCAGCCCCCGCCCCAGAAAAGGTAGAGCTGAGAGGAAGTGCATTAAAAGTAGAAAATCCTGGAAGGAAATTAAGTTCCATTAAATGCTGTAAAATTCCAGATATCTTTTCAAGCAAGGTACGTTGTCTGTGTTTAAAAAAACAAAAAAACAACAAACCCATCATATCACAAATTGAGCCACACAAGTCAAGCACAGCTCACAATCTCAATCAATCAACTGATCTCAAAGCCAGTCCATATTAGCTGGTGGCTCAGCTGATTCCCTTCTATGCATCTAATTGGCAAATCTCATACAGGGTGCGCTATTTAAGCTGCTTTGGCCTGCCTACTCTTTCTACTTCTTCTGCAAGCCGCTTTGCAGCCCACCTCCACCCCCCAGCTCCTCCTTTTTATTATGTGTCTGACTTAATGTAATTTCTATCATTGATGCCTGCTCTGTTCTGTAGCCAGGGGGTATTTTCTGCTTAGCTACCTTCCTTAGCCTTTCCATGTACGCACACGGAAAGGCAGGGAGAGGCAGAACAGAGCCATACCACCAAATATAACTTGCAAATGGTCGGCCTAATCTATGTTTCTTTGACTACAGTGGATCTGACTGAACTACCTTTCCTGTGTTGATTCCATGTTTTTAAAAAACTAATCATGCCATGTAGGAAAGCAGGAGATGCATGTGCATGGAAATAATCTGGAATTTAAAGAGCCATATTCTTTCTGTCAGGTGGAAGTATCTCCAGTTACTCAGAGCTACCAGAGCTTCATGATGATAAACATAAGTCCAATCAGAGCAGGAAATGCCAGGCGCAGAGCAAACACTCCAAAAGTGCACAAAAATGCTACATATGAATATTTATTCCTGCTGACTGAATTCAGGAAATGTCTTTAACTATTTTGGATGGATTTTAAAATAAATGTAGAAGATAAGTTACTGCCATTAACAGAAAAAAATATATATTTCAACAAAACGCTTGTAGTATGTCATGTGTTGCCAACAGATCATTACATCAATTTGACATTTTTATTTATTTATTTTTTAAATGTCCCAAATACATTTTTCCAATAATAAGGGGGAATTTAAAGGAATAACACTCATTGAAAACCCTTAAAATGATCTCCTCTGGTCTGAACCAGTCCAAATAATAAATAAATGGCTGCTCTTTTGTCCCTGCTGAAAGCAAATGGTGCATTGTAAAAGCTGAAGACTATAATTTAAAAGAAAAAAAGATGTCTAAAACTTGGAGTCTGAAAGCAAAAAGAGTTGAATAGTCTTAAAAGAGTGTTCATAGTCAGTTTAGCCTCATTTTAATTAAGCACAGATTGAAAGCAAAACACTTCTTTTAAGAGAAACAAATGCAATCGAACCATGAAAGAAACACAGCGAAGAATTACGAAGAGTTAAATCCTCAGCCATTAATGTGCGGTTAAAGTTCCCACTTGCACACTAAAGTACGCAGGTCACTGTTTCAGAAATTGAGTGCTATGACTCCCATTCCTTCCCAAAAATGTGCATCGATAACCCTCTAGCTGTTGGAAATGGATAGCACAAACAGGATGACAGCCTTGTTTGTTCTCACCCGCTAGACACAGATACACACACACATACACACACTGTCAGAGGAAGAAATACAAACACATACATGCACATTCCCTCTAACCTTGCTCCTAATAGTGCTTTTCTATAATTAATACTTTGATGCCAGTTTTAACAGTTGCCTGTGGTGGTGGCACGGAAGTCTAATCTGATGAACAAAGCAGAGGATAGGCTTGAGATTTTAACCTCCACTGCTCCAGTAAATATCCAGTGGCATAAACACAACCCCTCTCCCAAACAAATATTAAACCCAATACCACCATGCCTAATTAAATAATACCATTGGAACCCCAGGCAGTTCATTGCTTAGACTTATATTTGCTTTTTGTAAACCACATCTCCCCCAAAGTTCCCACGTAAATATTTTTGCATTTGCATTGTCTACATTTAAAGGTGACTTTTTGAAAATCAAACACTTGGCTGGATTTGGAAAATGGAGAGGGAGTGGTGGTGGTGTTGGGTCAGGAGGGGGTAGATTGTGGGTAAAAGGGTGGCATTAAATTGTCCACAGAAGTCATCTCTTCCCCTCTTATTTTCACTCTGTACCTCTTCTGGAGCTGGGAAGAAAACCAACCAGCACGCAGCAGCACAAGGTAACCTTTCTCTAATTGATGTCTGCGTGTGCCCAGCACACTAGGCAGCCATATTGTGAGGGAGTGGGGACTAGCCCAGGCCTCAGCATGTGGCAGAGTTTGACAGGAGGGGGTTGATGCAGCCAGGCAGCTTGAGCGATGCACCGGTGTAATAGGCACAATCTGAAGAGGGGACTATAATTTCTCTACAGATTGAAAACTTTCATATTACAGTCATATTACTCTTACAGCCTAACAAACAGAATATATACTGCTTATGTACTAGCACTACAACTAAATACTAAATGTGCAACTTTGAGCATTTTGTAAATGTATTTCAACTGACTGTTTTCTAAGATGGCAGGCGATGCATTTAAAGACTTTGGAATGTTGTGTATTCACTCTTCAAAACCAAAGTAATGGATTAACTGTGTGTTTATCTTCTTCAACATAATCTGCGTTAGCATGTCCGGCTAGCTAGCTTAATGCTACTAGTTTTTGCAGCAACCAAGCTTTATTTGCAAGGCCAAGGAGAGCACCATTAAACGTTTTGGTGCATACTGGTTACATTAAAATAAATGCAATGATGTTAATGACCAGCTGATTCAGAGCGTAGTATTTCCATACTGGGGAAACATTCATTCTACCAGGCTCAAGGCTAACATTAGCAGCTCTGCCCTTTTAGGGAAATTTACGCAGCAGAAACCCAAGAAAACATTGCCAGGATAACGTTACATGTTCCAAACATACGTATCAGCTAGTCCTCCTCATGTAATCATTTTATCTTGTAATGTTAAAATTTAAAGCATACTGTGTGAAAATACAAACAGCATTGAACCAGCAAGCCAATAACAGTGTGGTCCTACATTTTACATGATCATAGAACTAACAAGCCAACCCGCAATGCAAGGACAATGCTGCTACTTGATATGTAGCTTTAACTTCAGTCTTTTGGGATGATATCATGGATCAATGCATGTTTAAGCCCATTTTCAGAAGTCTTTTACATGAGGAAAATGTTAGCTTAATTAGCTAGCTAGCTACAGCTGATAAAGTCTGCCAGAAACTTAATTTTAGCCAACAAAAATAATGGTTACCAACTAGAAATTCAAAGCCTGCTCTGTCACCCAGAAGACAAGTTTCAAAAATTTTGAAGAATTGCAAATGGTTTTTCCATGCTATAATCGTCAATTGCTCTCATTTGAATATGCACAGGAATAGAAAGTGCGCTGTGTTCACACTACCGGCGACATAGCTACAAAAAGGCCAGATGTGGTCAGCTACATTGTCGCAAAGTCGCCTTTGAAGTGTCGCTTTAGTGCTCATTGACGTCATCATGGGCTTGTGTGTGGAGACAGCGAGCATGGATCGTCAGACACATTAGCACAGCGGGCTATTGAGCCAGGAGACATGAGCGGAAGTGACAAAACAAAAACCTATGATTGGTTGAAGCATCACTGCATTGAAGTCATTGAAGCGCTGAAAAAAGGCCAGCTCAACTTTGATTTGTAGGGCGCTACACCCGTCACGCAGCAACAAGTGTCGGGCATCAGTTTCTGGATTCATGTAGCCAGCTTCCATTGAAAATGACTTGCATCTTGATGCTCTGTTGCCGGTAATGTGAAAACAACATTAACCTCTTGACCTGGTCCAGTATAGACTGTGGCTGAACAATGGAGCTGTCCTTGGTGCTGAACCTGTCTGTAGATTATTGAGTTCTCCAGGTTTCTGAAGCAGCTGAGGCTTTAGTAATTCTAATGTTAATCAGGAATCTACAATGAATGTCCATGCAGCTGCTTTTTTAAACCTCTTCTCTTGTCTGCAGGGAAATTTTACAGAATTTTGTTTACTGATTATGTTTGCTGCAAAGCCACTTGGACTTTTATTAATCCAAGGAGGGTTTGCTGAATACACTCTTTTCGGTAAACAATTTGGCTCATACACTGATGCAGCAAATACACAATCATACCTTAGAGAGTGTCTGGGGCCAACCAATGTGTCTCTGAGTATCAATTAGTTACTCAACTGGAACATTTGTGCCTTTCCCAACAGCACCTTGGAAACAGTTGTTCAAGGGTGATCTTTACTCATTAACATTCTCACCCACATCTTCTAGCCAGCCCGAAAATGCGAATCAGCAATATCCTGGTAAGGACCCCTTTTTATGGAAGGGACAACTGCGCAATTACTGCTTCCATTTCTGGAGTCATATTGCTTCTTCTTCCATGTTAAGAGTTAGTAATGTATTCTGTGAATAGACTACATTCTAATGTATTTGTGAGTATAGAGCTATAAATACAATAGAATAATAGGTCCACAAGAAGCCCATGTATAAAATACCAGTACACTGTCTGGCTGTGATAATACTGACTGGACTGGGCAGGCATCACTGGGGAGTCGGGCTCAGCTCAACCAGGCTCTGCAGCCTCCCAGTGAACACAGCTGGACTATAAAAATCATGCAAAAACTATGTCAGACACACAGTCAGACAGAATTTTTTTTGTATAGATGGGATCTTTAAGGACCTGTTGTTCCAACAATAGTTTCAGATGAATTTAAAGCCATCTTTGGAAAACCAAAAAATCCAGACTCTTGCCAAAATTGATTGTCCAGTTACGAAAAACGAAACCGTGGTGTATGATAAAGTGAGGAAGATTCAGTGTTCCTGGTTTCTTCTTGGATGCGTGTGCTTCAGAGTAAGCTCATGAACAAGAGCTGCTTAATTATAAATGATGTAAGGTGGATTGTATATCTATGAAAAAGCCACTATTTATCTCTCTGTGTGTGTAGGCATTGCGGATTCTGCATGCAGAGTTACAGTAAATGTGCTGGTTGTTTTTGATCAGTGGGACCAGGGAACAGTTGCAACCCAGAGGTGGTGGTGGTACAGTAACTGTTGCAGGTTTTTCCAATTCTGTCTGATTTATTAAATCTAGTTATGTAAATCAAGTCAGTCACAATGTGGCAATTATCTGAAAGCCACTGGAGAGTGCATGTTTACCAGCTGACAGATGTATGGCAAGGTGCTGTAAAAGTGTGTAGTTGTCACTGCCGTTATGGCATCACTCTTCCTAGTATGCCTGACCTGTCAGTGGTGGGACGCAAAATTAAGGGACCGCAAATTCAAACATGCCTGCGACTCTTTTTGCATCAGTTCAGATGCAGAGAGAAGAGCAGACCGCATGAGCTCAGACAGGAATCCCGTTGTCAGCACGGTTGCTAAATCAGTCTCGAAAAGCAGTGGGGTTCAAAAAGGTGCACTTCCCAAGGTGGCTGTTATATTGTCAGGAATGACTTCCTGTTAACAGCAAAGCATTCGCCTTCCACCAGCAGCACAGCTTTTGTTCCAAGTGTAATTCTCCATTTACAGCTCCTGGGATTTACAGATCTCATGTAGTCCGTGGCTGCTGTGGGGTTTTTTTTTCTCCAGCAAATTCAGCCACAAGGTCAGCGGTTTGCAGAAACCTAGATGAAGATGATGGCTGTGACCTCAAGTCACAACCATCATCTTCACAACTCTCACAGCCCGAGTGCACCAACAAATACACAGCAGCAGTAAAATTGTTATTCTTGTCTACATGGACTACCAGGTTGTTACTGTGATTTGATATGTGGCGTTGTGTTTCATTATGAAACACTGGTCGACATCAACATCTGTTGCAGAAATTTTTGTTAGAAATCCCAAGGTTACCTCAAGGCTTATGAACCGTTCTCAAAACTAAAAGGAGAAGGACACATGAAGAATATAATTTTACCAAGTTAGTATGTCGTAAATTTAAGCTTTACACATCATGACAACTGAGGAGAAGTAGTGCAAGCTGTCTCTATTTAAGTTTGATTTGCAATTTGAGTGCCAAAGGTCAGCTGCTCTCTTCATGTGGTGTTGCTTCCTGTTTCCTGGTGTTAAAGAGAAAATGTGGCGACGCGAGTTATTCCATTCAATGATGAATGACTTCCCTTTTGGTCACAACAGCAAGTAGATGATGCCACAAATCATGTACATGTAATGCCTCCCTAATTATTTTTAGCAACTTTATAAGGAAAACATTTTTTGGGACCTGTCACCAAAACATTCACTGACCATATATTTCTACTTATTTTTTTCTCAAGCACACAATGCTTTGGTTTGGGAACGGTTGTGGTCTTAAATATTGAAAAAGTTTACACTAAGACAGGATGTGCTTACTTTTGTAATATTAAACCGAAACAATGCACATAATAGTCCCATTGCCTTCACACACCATGACATTCTCTTAAACATAACCAAATAAGTAACTAAAACTAACCACTCACAGAGGGCAAAACCCCAGTTTTTAATGTAAAAATCAAACAAAAATCCGACACAAGTAGACAATTAACTGCACACACAAAGTCAGCAATATTTTTCAGATTTATAAAGCAATGCATATGCATGGTTCTGTAGGCATGCCCTTAGTCATTTGCATAGCTGCCTGCTCTTGAGACTTGTCTGAGAAAAACACAGGAAAAAAGAAGTGCAATTTGATCAGTCTATCCACATTAGCAAGGTTTTCCAACAGCATCAGAGCAGCACTATAACAATATACTGCTGTTGCCTTCAGTATAGTCACACTCAGGGTTAAGTTTATAAATTAGCCTGTCATCTTGCCACTGCCCTTTTTTAAATACGTCTCTCTGTCTCTGCCTTTGGTTTGTTCATGCTGCTGTTATGTGCGCCCCTCCCACCGCCCACCTCCCACCTTCGTCTTCACAGATTCATCAGCCTCAGCAGTCTTTCGGCCCCAGCAGAGTCATCAGCCGCCAACTCCACCACCAACAGTGTCTAGCATCCATGGGGGGATTTATCTTGCTGTACCTCGATCACAAAATCTCCCCATAGAGTCAAAGCGCCAAAGACTTTTGACCACACTTAATTTTCACATATCATCTGCTGCAATGAACATTATCTTTACTTCATTCACTTGTCTCTCCTGAGTGAAATAACAGTTAATTAGTGAATATGAGCATTACAGTTTAAAAGGAAAGCGTTCCTTTCATCTGAAGGAAACAGGTGAATTTAAAGTACTGTCGCTTCTGCACATGGGAGAAGTTAGCCTTTCGAACATGTGTTTCATGTATTTAAAAAATAAGTTTTTCAAATGTACAATTTTGGAGCTTTGAGCACCACAAGTGAAGTTCCACCTAGTTCCATTATATTGTTGAAAAGGCAGACGTCTCTACAGCCGATATCTCCAAAAATGAGCAACTCAAACCAAAACTACCTAGATGGATGAATAGCACTGCAGGTAAGAGGCACAAGCTGTTTTTGATTTTGGGGTGAACTTTCCCTTTAATGAATAAAAAATAGAGAACCGAGGATTCTACTGTGTGCAGTATACTGCACCAGTGTATTTTTCATATATTGAGTTAAACGTTTAGCATTCAATTTTTCCCCTTTGATGATTGTACAATAATTTTGAACGGGCACGTTTGCAGTTGACTGGCAGGACCAGACTGACAAGATCGAGCAGCCGGTACCCCAAGATATCCCTTTCTGTAGGAAACCCCTGAAGGCCAACTAATTCCAGTGCCAGTCATGAATGTACGTCATGTACCATCATGAATCCGATCCGTATTTTTTCCCCATGATGGCTCACCCTATTGATCCCATTTCTTTTCTTGCAAGACCCACCAACACTGCCGCTGGTTAGTTGCCTTCCTTGGTAAGGCATTATTATGAAGTAAAACATTCAGGCAAGCATAGAGGCTGCTGTATCAATGGTCCTGTCTGTGTTTTCCTTGCGAGTAGATTGTAGTCAACAGCCAGCGGCACGCAAATGTATCGTCAGAGCTGATACAGCAGATCGTGAGCTGTAGTTTCACCAGTAAACACAGACCTTTATGGCCGTCACAGTCCTTCCTGCCCGGCTTGCACTGTAGACACCCCCACCTGTACACACGACAAACTCCGCCTTGTCGACACGAAATAACATTCCTGGTTACGTCTATCATTTTCTAAGCTTGCCTAAAGTAACAATGATGATTTTGGACAACCGGTATCATAATGGTTATAACCAAGCGGAAGAGGTGGGTTGTTAACCACTACGTTACAAGCCACATAATACGGTCAGGTGATAGGAACAGCGGAGGAAGCTTTAGAAAAACTAGTAATAATTACAAATAGGAGCAACATTGATTATTACCATCAATGCTTTATTTTCAGGTGCTGATGTTTTGTTTTTCCACTTTTCTTTTTATGCACAGTATATAAAACTAGTATCTGTCAATACACTTCTATTTAACTCCCTAACAAATATAAAAATCATTTTGAAGGAGACATAGTTTTAAAAAAAAAAAAAGCAACACCACACACACACACACACACACACACACAAATCAAAGTACTCAGACAGGCAGAAAGTACAATAACATACCAAAGTGATGTGATGAAAAATAGATGGCAGCTTATAGGAAAACAATCTTAAATGTCAGAACAAATCCTTAAAGTTGTTGAACTGGTAGAGGAGCCTCACAGTCTGTTTGCTGGCACTACATATAGCATTTGACTTGTATTCCATTCCTTCAGCGACTGACTGAGAACTCATGGTGAGCTGAAATGCCTGTAAGAAACTAAAACAGGTTATAAAATCCAAAAGCCACAGAGGTTGCATATATACAAAGAAGAAGCCTCAGAAATCAGATTATTATTGCTTTCATAAAAAGTAGAACCATCAAATCTTGCACCATGCTAATTGTGCCATGAAAATATGGAGGGGGGGCAGTTTACAAGGTTCATTATTAGAAGCATGGTCAGTTCAATTTGTGTGAATTATTAACATGAAAATACCCTCAGCTCCTGGAGGTCTTTCACGTGGACATGCTGTTTAACCAAACTTCATTCTAAAAGTGGGTGTTTTATGGTAGGGCCGTCAATTTTCACAGTTAAAACTGTAGTTACACCATCACTAAGACTACTTTCTGATTCTCTTCGATCTACATACTCAATCGGCACACATGTCACAGTCAGTAACATCATTAACTAACCTGTGACGAAATGTTTGCCACAGACATTGACAGGCCAGGTCCCACAGTTTACCATTTTCAACCTCTCTGTGGGCAACACCTTCAAAAAGTGTTGTCTTTATGTGTGAATTATTTCAAAAGTTGAGTCAGCTTCTATTAAATATAAATATTTTAAATTACATAATTTACATACAAAGAATTTATTGATGGGGACAACTTCATGTTTTCCAGAAGTCCGGGGGATAGGGGGCATGTCCCCTCCATCCTCCCTGGGATCAAAAAATGGACATCTGGAAATATGGAAATGTCATCCACAATGTAAAATAGCAGAAACAGGAACCCAAAGCATCAAGTCAACACTTACCTTGAGTTGACGTGCCATTAATATTTTTTCACAAGTAAAAGAACAAAAAAAAATCAATTTCCATTCCTTGAAGGAGCACTCTAGCGATGTAGAATTTCACTTCCTGGAGGACTCAACATTACATGTTGAGACATTACATAACACTGTTCTCCCAGGCTGAGCACTACTCCTTGTGACGGGTACATTTCACTAAATAAAGTGAAAATAAATGCTGGACTGCTCCTTTAAAATTGCACAAGAAAATAATTATGTTGTCCCTCAGTCCAACAAATGCTGTTGGCTCAGAGAAGGACATGTTGACAGTCTGTCCCCGTTGTGATTACACGACAAATTATGTGTGATTTCCTCTAAGTGTTAAAGGTCTTTTCTCTGTATTTGCAGGTATAGGTAGTTTCTGTTGTCTGTGTCTTTCCGTTCTGTTCTTGGATGCAATTATCATGCAGCCCACCCTGTTCATTTCATGATCCATTGCTTAACTGTTACATTCATTGTCCGTGAGGAGCAGACACCTGCAACCATCAACAAACAGCATCCCCAAACACTCACTGCTTGGCCAACTATCTCATAAATGTCACGCACCACGGCCCTTGTTCTTTTTTATGTGACATGAGTAGGTGCCCTGACTGGCCACATTTAATCTTATTGTAACACCCTTAGGCCCCATTAAACACAAAGCCAACACCAGCAGTCTTGGGAACAGCCCACCCCTGCAACATAGTCCTGAGCTGTAATGACTTTAAAGGGAAAAATCACCTCAAAGTATAAATAGGCTTTAGTTCGGATGATATATTAGGTAATTTTGTGTATAAAATTAGAGAGCAACAGCTACAAAAGTGGTGCAATGGAATCGCTTTCTATATATATGAGGAAGAAAATGCATTTCTGGGCAAACAGCTTCATATTAAAACATTGCATATTCTGCTTTCTGTGTGGCATACAGTTTTGTAATGTTAATTCAAAGTGAATGCCATTTTAAACAGCTTCCAGGTCAAAGTGTTTACGTATTGCTATAATCTTAATTTGAATAAAGATGGCTACATATGGACAATTTTACCAAACAGCCTATAGTTTGTATATGTGTAAATGAGTAGCTTCAAGTAGTTAATAGCAGTTACAAGTGTTGGAGGACACTACTACTACATTGACTCAAGTGATGAGTCAGAATTGGTTTGAGCTGGAGATGACAGCTTTTAAAATTAAAATAACCAGGGGGTGTAGTTTACAAGCCCACCCCTCCTCTGTGCTTGAGGCTAAAGACTCAAGGCTAGTTAGCCACTACTAGCATAACACAAGACTCTCTAAAATCTTGGCATTTCACCTGGATGGGCGTGGTTATGCAGGACGTAGCAGTAGCACAGTATGAGTGCACACCGTTTTCATTGTATAATTTGTATGTTTGGTCTCACATACATGGAATGCACATATATTTATTATATTTTGCTTTGTATATGAGAAATATTCTGCCAGTCGTACTTTTGTTAAATGAAGCCCTGAGATTCCATATTGATTTGCAAAGACCTTATTTACAGCCTTTTTTAAGGCTGAAGTCTCCACCTTGGGGGTTTGCACTAGCATTTTCAGCAGTGAAACAATTAGGTTTACAGTGAAAAATTCTGCGAGAAAGGGTGTCAATAATGTCTTTTCAAATCGTTTTGAGATTTTGGGGCTTTTTTGGGAGATTTTATTATTATGATTATGGATTAAGGATTATGCCAGAGGAACTGTAAGGAGCCATTTTATGTTTTGTTTTTTTAATGTTCTCACCTGTGTCCGTTTGTTGGTTGGTTGGTTTGTTTTTCACCAGGATTACGCAAAAACTACTGAATAGATTTCCAAGTACCTTAGTGGAAGGATGGGGCATGGGCCAAGGAAGAACCCATTCAATTCTGGCACGGATCCGGATAAAGGGGCGGATCCAGCAATTTTTTTATCTCTTTCTTTAACATTTCGAGATTTTCCAGGGAATAATGCATGGATCTTGATTTTTAAAAATCTGGCATATTTAGGGGGCTATGAGTGTGTACAATTTAGTGCGGATCTAAATAAAAATCCAGATCTAGCGGATTTAAACATGTTTTCATAGGGGGGTAGTCTTTTCCTGGCTGCACCACCAATGTGTAGCTAAGTGCAATATTCAATTTAACTTGTATTTTAAATGACATTTTGAATTTTATTTACAGTATATGTGCCTGTTATGTCTCCTGAGTCTTTAGTCAGTTTATTCTTTAATCTATGATACAGGGCCGCCAGTTTTGGGGTGTGATTTTAACTACATTAGGATTGTGTATTGCGCATTGCTATTTAAATATTGTTGCATTGAACCCTGCTTAATTTCTCACCAGGTAGAAACTGTGATAACAAGAAACGCCACCCTTCCTCCCAAACTTCCTTGCAGCTAACACTGCATGGGATATACAGTAAAGCAGATGATGTGAAGCATCACTGCTGAGGCATCTCCTTGAACACTGATGAAAAGCTGTATCCCCCAAACAGTTGCCTGAGGTGTTACTGCTTTTTCTCTCAACTCAGCTTTGATAAGGTAATAATTAAAGCTTGTTACTGATATCTGACACATTTAACATTTCTGTTAAACCTCAGCTGATGTGCAGGATAAATCCAAAAATCTGTTTGTAGTTTGACAGGATAAGACTTTGTTCTAAACAGAGTGACAGTATATTTTCTGACTGTCCTTCATGACAGGGCTGTAACAACATTCTTCCCATGTGATATCAGCGATGCCTCCGGCCCTCCTAGAAACCACCAACATGAGACACATTTGGGTCAAATGTAAAATTCAAGCTTTCTAGTCAAGATTATCTTTAATCTTCTAAGCAGAGAGAGGCTCTAGTCCATGACATTTTTTTTAATGTATACATTTATTTTTCTCCATTCTCGGTTTATCAATTCCAAACATAAACATCAAAGTGGAACTGCTTCTGAGAGAATGACAGCAAACATGCTACAAGGCATAAACTCACCCAGTGATCACAGAAATACCACCCGCAGTCTTGGGTCAATTGTATACTTACAATAGAGGACTTCTGATAACTTACATTATCTGAACACATTTAATCTTGTAAACCTAATTGTGAGATGGGTTAAAAAATAAAACAGAGGTACAAACTGCAAGTGGCTGCTGGTTCTGGAAGTGTTTTTCCTCATTCTGTATTCCCATTGCATTCCGTTTCTTTAAATAATACCGCTAATGCTCCTTCACGTAGAAACACGGGAAGTTAGTGTAGAATTCTTTTTGTCAGTTTTGCATGGCAGACAGTGCTAAATACTACCCATGAGCCTCAGTTGCTCAGCTCAGTTTTTAAAGGAACTTTAAGCCCGCTGATTGGATGTTGCACCAAAATGCACCTTGGAAGTTGCAACTTACTTCTTCGCTGAAGTTTAAACGGGCATAATCAAAATGCCATTCATCTCCATTGCCTCAGCAAATGAAACCAAAACTATCTAACTTTCTTCAGGTAAAGTGGGAAAATACTGTACTGTTATTCATAATTTAATGACAAGTTATGTTGTGTATTGTGTGAATTTATTAAATTAACCAATAAAAGAATAAAAGAAATCTGACTGTTATTTATTAAGAGGCAATTTGCTAAGACTACCTTGAGTATGAAGCTCAGTTTTTTCAAATTGTCATAGCTACCTTTCTTCTTATTCGAACAGTTTGGAAAGTAATGAAACCCCCTGGCAATAAGCTTACCTTGTCTGCTCCCAATACAACTGTATTTTAACACACTCACCAAGTGCTCTGCTTTACTGGGTTGGCAGATCTAGAACCGCCAGCTCAGCGGTAGTGAGACACACTGTACCTGCAAACACAGGTCACACATGCAAAACAAACATCTCTTGAGGTAATAAAAAAACAAAAACAAAGCACATATGTTATGTGACTTTCTACAACGGAGAGGTAAGTGCACCACCATCTGTATCTGTTCAAACAACTAAATGATCTGTGTCTGCCCTCGTATTGGGTGGGGCTTAAAGCTGAAGTGGGTGGTGTTCAAGCCTGAAATTGAAAGTTGCTATATTTATTAGAAAAACATTTACAGAAAAGCATATGAATTGAGCTTCAGGTCAATCTTTTTGATCACAAGCATTTACAGAAGAATTTTTTTCAAAACTTTAATAAATAAACTTCAGTCAGCTACCCCAGTGGTTCCCAATCATTTTGGTTAGACTTACCCTGACAGTCCAGTCTGATGAACTCAAGTATCCCTTCATCAACATCAACAATTATATTCCAAATGTGTTTATTTAAATTCATTTAAACCTGGATGTTGTTTAAATATTAATCATATAAAAAGCGGTATAATACTGGATGTTACAATATCTTTATTTAATTGATTCAGTTAAATTTTTAGCCTGGTTTGATCAAGTTTGCATCTGTACTACAACCACATGGAGCGACAAAAGCTGGATGTTACATCAATTTATTACTTTTAGTGATCTATTTCAACAGCGTATCCATTACTTTTAGCTAACTATTTCAATTGCCCTATTTATTAAATGTATTTATTTTTAATTAGTTGAGCTACTCTACAATTTATTTGTGTACTTTCTAGCAACAGCAGAAGTACCCCTGGTTTGGAATCACTTAGCTACCCAATAAAGATTTTACTTCTTCACGGGTATTGATATTGTCACATTTTAGTTGGATGAGTACTCACTCAACCCTACTTTATAACTATGTTAATTGGCCAGCGACAACTAGTGGATGGATTGTCAAGAAATTTGATACAATTATGTCCATCCTCAGACTTTTGCGATCCCCTGAGTTACACCAGGTATAATGTTACGACACAAATACCTGCTGGACAACAGCATGTACGCAAGCTAACATTAGCATTTAGCTCTAAGGACTGCTGTGCCCAAGAGCTGTTCGCATGGCTGTAGACTCCACATATTAAAACACCTTTTATTTACAATGACAGTACTTAAAAAAATGTCTCCACTTAACTCCTCATCTTAAAAGGATTGAAATGAAAAACTAATCGGCAGAAAATCATTTTCTAAAATCTTAATAAAATAGAGTCATTAGACATGAGCTAGCTGAAAAATAATGGCATGGCACCTGGAGTATGATGCATCATATAAAGGACTTCTGATGGATCTGCCCCCGTTGAGAAAACATCCCATTATTTATGCAGAGCAAGAGGCAAACTGAGGCCAGAGTAGCCACATTTAATTTCTCAGTTGATCATGGAGACAGATTCTATTTACAGCCCAACACATGGGGAAACTGAGAAAGATGAAGGGGGTGATGAAAAAGGAGACAGAGACCAAGAGAGAGAGAGAGAAGAGTCTCAGGGTGATGGAAGGTTTTAATCGGTCATTCTGACAAACCTCATTATAATCACTATGATGCAAATCCAGGAAAAACCCTGTCGTTGAACAAATAGCACTTTCTCTGTTTCAAGATTCTTGTCTCATAGAAAATGGTAATTTTTGTGGTAATATATATAATGTCTCATCACTGTGTTTGACTGACATCTTCTTCACTCTCCTCTAAGTTGTGTTGCACTTAGGTGGGACAAATTACACCTTTATCATTCTCATCAGCATATGGGGTTGGTGATCTCACATAATGCTTAGCATTTATCTTCCCACCTTCAACTCATGTTCTAATCAGCCAGGATAAGTGAAAACACCTGTCCAGGTGTGCAGGGCCTTTATGTTCACTTATGGTGTGTTCCATTTGAATTCCATCTGGGAAGTCCAAAATTTCCAAGTTCCCAATTGGACATTTCTATAGGAACACCCCTTGAAGTCGGAATTCCAACTCAGAAAGTTGAAAGAAACCCCAACCTCAAAATTCAAGATGGCTGCTACGGGCATAAACAGAGGTGAAAACTGTAGAATAAACCAACCCTTTCTCACCCCAGCTCATCACGTACCGATGTTTTGTCATGCGCCCTTTGCGTTGAATCCAGACGCGCAAGGTAGCCTTTGGCGTCGCCGTCAGACACGCTAAGCCTTCCCTTTAGTGTCTCTAGCCAACATGCAAAGGCTTGCCCCCTGCACGTCTTATCTGGACGCACAAGGTCTACGCTACTTTGGTTAAGTTTAAGCACAAAAGATCGGTGACGTTTGGTTAATTTTCGGCACAAAAACCACGTGGTTATGTTTAGGAAGTGACTTGTGATGCTTGGTTTCAAACGGGATGTAAACTCCGCTCTCCTGGGTCAAAGTCGTGTGTGTGACCCTCCACTCAACCCTGACCTCCACCTCTCTCGGCACTTTCTCGCTTAGAAAAGTACATCGCACTACATCATCTGCTTGTCTGATAGTGACACGGATGGCTTTACATTACAGGTACATTAAACCCTTCTGTGTCTTTGCCTGACGCCAAAGAGTACCTTGTGTGTCTGGATGCCACACGAAGGGCTGTGACAAAACATCGATATCTGATGAGCTGGGCATGAGAACGGGCTGAATATATTGTATATTAGCACATCTTTCTTATTTGTGTCTTATTAAATATTAATCCTAATATCTGTGGATATGTTGCTATGGTGTTTGTGTTGCAAAATATCACATAATGTATTGGTATCAACTGGTGTTGCTGGTGGTTCACCTGAGCAATTCAATTGGGTTTTCCGACTTGTTTTACTGGAACTCAGTTAACTCAGGTGTGACATCATTCCCAGCTCCAACTTCCAACTTAGGTGAATGGAACGACCTAAATAGCTAACTAGAAGATAGCAAGCCAAGTATCTTGGTGAGCTTTTGTGGCTGGCTAGAAACAGTGTATTTCCAGTTGGCTAGCATGTTACTGATTAGCTTGCAAGCTAGCCGTGCAAGTTGACACTACCAAGTTTCTAGCAACACTTACCAGGGTTTGCAAGGGTCCTTGCAATGTAGCCCCACCCCACTAATCACATGGTTAATTTGATATTACTGCTACTTGGTACAGAGACATATTCAATGACTGGTTGCAGGGCTGGAGTGGGACTGATTTTCAGCCCGGGAGTTTTGTGCTTCAGACCAGCCCACTTTAGTTAAAGAGCTACCATAATAATAGCCTCAGTCAGCTACAGTGCTCT
>JBBPCS010041299.1:0-20399 GCA_037974645.1 Hollardia meadi
ATTTGTGAAAAAAGGCCAGTTTGTGAAAGGTCTTAATTTTAGTTGATTAATAAATAATCAAACTCATTGAATTGCGTGGCATCGTTCCTTTGCATCGTCCAATCACATTATATCGAATCACATTGCGTTGAATCGCATTGCATCGTGATTGGGGTGTGAATCGTGTCGTATCGCATCGGTAGTTGCTGCATTATGTATCTTTAATGCATCGGATCGTTGACATTGTATCGAGATGCGTATCGCATCGGCCTCACACCAGAGATGCCCAACCCCAGTGTCCTGTATTGTTTGTTGGCAGGCTCTGATCCGGTTGCCTTTGCGACAGCAACACCAAAATTACCAATTAGAAATACTAGAGAAAAGTTAAATGCCTCTTAAGACTATTATGTAATTAATGTACTTGTTTAATTGTTTTAAACATGCCCACCAAACTTTGTGCAATTAGATTTTTAATTTAGATTATGGAACGCTGGCTTGCTATTTGAACTAACACACTGATGTGGCGTTACGTTGCTGTTGTTTTGTTCATTGTAAAAAAACAAAACAAAGGTAGAGAAGGGTCTTCGGTGTGGCGATATTGTGCGACCTCTGTGAAAAAAGAGTAAGAGTTCAGGTCGGAGCCAAATCCAAAGTTATTACAGAACATTTCTACACTCAAATACTGTCACACATAAAATAATTTAGAAGCAATGTCTGTGAAATGAATAAATCAGTGTGTGAGTCAGCCACCAGAGAACAGGTGGGAACAAACTGTCTTGACAGTACTGACCTTTTGCTTCTTTCCAAAATGGAAAAAAAGCTTTTGTGCTAGTAAGTGACAAAGAGTTCAAGTAAGCAAGTGATTGCTTCATCAAGTTTCCAGCGCCACCCATTTCACACGTACGCGTTAATAAATGTTTGCTGTGACGTAGCACAGAATTTCCTGTCCTATAATTCCTAAAAGTTCCTGTGTATAGCTCTGTATAACCTACCACAACCAACTCCAAGGAGAACGGTATTCTTCAATGGCAACATTTAGAATGGTCACTGCCAAGGTTTTAAATTATTTTTTTGCATTATTTTTTTTTTCATGTATAGGTAGAAAAATGCTGATTACAAAAATAGGAAGGAAATGATGATGGAAAATCTAAATATATACACATATAGACAAATTTAATCAATGAAAACAATCAGAAAGTAGCTCTGCTCTTTGATTTAGCAAAATGAGACCTGCGTGTTTCATGCTAGCAAACTGTGGCTGCAGTGGAATGATGTGATATCAGTAGCTTCAAGTCAGTTCATTGTTGTTCAGCTGCTCTCCTTTGACTAAACACTTACCCTAAACCCTCAGCTGTCTGGTGGAATGGCCACTTGTCTGGATGGGTCCTTGACGGGGTTGACACACACTGCGGAGGTTGAACGGTGATTGCAGGCAGCAGGCAGGGAGACAGAGCAGCTATCTGATCATAACAAGTCCAGCCAACTCAGCAGCCCCCGACAACAAAATTGGCAATTTGCTTCCACTCCGAAACGTCTGGGTCAAGAGGTCGATTGGCTGGCGGACAGCCATGATAGAATCAAGATAACCAAGCCACGCACCACTACCCAGTGGCTCCTGCAGGCATGAGAATTAACGAGACCACATTTGATCAATATCTGGAAGCATCATTTCACTGAAACATTTAGGGACTATAGGTCTGACTCACTCCGGGTGCTCTAATAACACCTTTTTTAAAAGGTACATTTTACTGGGGAACCTGTTATTTGTTGGGCAGTTTGGGAGATTGGTGATCTGCCATCTGCTTTCCTTAATAGAGTCTGACCTCTCTCATTTGGTCTGTCAGCAAAATTGGCAATTTGCTTCTCGTCTGAAGCATCTGACTGGAGAGGTCGATTCATTTCACCTCCAGTGCTGGAGCTGTTGGAGTTGAGCCATGCACGACTTGCTATGATGACTGAGAGGGGAAGTGCTGCTGTAGATTAGAACCTGGGAGAGATGGAGACATCTATTGTTACTCAATAGAGTTTCAGTTTCAGAAATCTGGCTCTGCAGCAACACTTGCTTGATTGCCGGTGCTTTCCAGAATAACTCATGAGAATTTCATAAATGCTCATATGGGTAAAAGTTATCATTTGGGTGTCGCGGCTGATTAGATCACGTTCCAGTGTGGGCCAGTAGGTGTGGATAGTTGAGTAATTTTCTAATGGTAGCCTTTTATGATATTATTTTATAAGACAATTTATCAAGGTTTACTTCTCACTTTAAGTTCCCCCTCATACAAAGTACATGCAGGATTTACATGACTCTCCCTGGGGCTCGGGTGGGTGAGCTCCCCTCGTCCACATTAAAAACTTCTACACAAACACAATCCATTTACAAGTTGTTTGGCCTCTTCTCTGTTTTCTCTGTTGTTTAATGTGCTCTTTTCTGAATTATGTCCATACTCTGAAAATCTTGTCACAAATAAGTTGTTATCTGTGGGCTTTTAAGCTTTCGTAGGTTTCAATAATGTTACGGTCCATTAGGAAAGCTTGCCTTTATGGTTAAAACAAACCAAACAACGACCTGCATCGTCAACTGCGACATTTCTAAGTTGATTCATACCCTGATCAAATCGATTTAATCGACTAACTCACCTGCTACTGATTGTTCCAGTGTGCACTTTTTCAAATTGAGTTCTATTGCAGCCCAGGTCATCACAAAACAACCTGGGAATGAGACCGGGCTGTTGTGCCCAAGGGATGTCAAAGAGTACCACAAGGTACCACAAGATACCCTTTGGCATCTGGCTGAGACGCAGTGGACCTTGATGTACCTCAAATGTAAACCCGTCTGCATCAGTATTATATGATCAGAACAACTGCACGACGGAACGTAGTTTACAAAACGAGAAAGTCCCCAGAGGGGTGGAGGTCGGGGTTGATTGCTGGGTCACACACACACAACTTTCATCAATGAGACCAGAGTTTGCTCCTGTTTTAAACAAAATGTCACCGGTCTTCACCTAACCATGTGGTTTTTTGTGCCTAAACTAAACCAAAGTAACGTCAACCTTGTCCGGAATGATGACGCGTGAGCGGTGCAAGGCTTTACTCATCGCCCACAGACGCTAAAGGGAAGGCGTACCGCGTCAGCCGCAGACGCCAAAGTTGTACCTTGTGGTCTGGATGAGATGCGAGTGGCTACGACAAAGCTTCGGTACCTGACTACCTGGGATCAGAAAGTGTTGTCTATTGCTGGTCTCGTCTCGGTTCCCTCTCCACCAGCCGTCAGTCATCTTGACAAACTGTCCGTTCCGAGTTTGAGCTACGTGGCACATGGAACGATTGGCAGGTCAGACAGTTGGGGGATTTAGACATGAACATACAGGCTGATGCTTTACCACATTCTGCTTTTTTTATCATTTGATGTCGACATAGTTAAATGTTGCGACTTTAAATGTGTTTCTTTTGCAGTTTTCTTTTGCAATCAAGCATTTACTGTAGATTATTGATATGCCAGCCTGAGGCAGCAGCAGGTAGCCACAGAGCTGTAATGAAAAGAACACTGGAGAATGTTTCACAGTCACTCTGACGGGTGCAAGAGGGAGCACGAGATAGCGATGTAGAGGACAAGAGAGCCAGGTGGGGACGGTCTTCTTCTGTCCGGCTACCCTCCGGTTCATCCTCTATGTCACTCTTACAGATGCACATGTACACACATACACACACACGTACAGTACCTACACAGGTTTGAGAGCAGAAGCCCATACAGACCCAAATGCACACACACAATCACACTCTGCCTTTAGAAACCGCACACATGTACACACATGGTGTAATGTTGAAACAGAGAGGGTATAAAGACGGAGATCCGCAGGGTGGCAGAGGAGATGGGAAGCGCTCGATTCAGAAATGTCTACTTTCTGTTCAAACCTTGATCTACCGAGGGGGAAGGAACGGCGTCAAAGATTGTTCTGCCATCCGTGGGGAGAGGAAAATAAAATAATAAAAAAGAATCTCTTTCAGCTTTATGCTATTTGGAGCTTGAGGAACATCATGTGTTCCGTTAGAGCCTTCACATCAGCTTGTTCTGACACTGGCAAGGAAACTCATTCCTCCTGCATCACTCTTAACTTCCTAATATGGATCGGAAGTCACATTTTATTATTTCATTATTACTGTTTTTAGGTGATTCGTTTATTTTTTATTCATAAAAGTTTTGCTCTATGTTTTTTTTGGTTCGGGATTGGCGACAGTTCTGCAACTTGTGCGAAAGTTGCTGAGCAGGAGACGAGGCGAGGAGGATGAAGTTGCTCTTCATTGTGAGTGTCAGGGAAGAAAAAGCTGACAAATCCAAGATTGTTTGCATTCACTGATCTACAACCTTTGACCTGCAGTTAATGTACAGCCTGTATAGCGGAGATTGCAATGACAGAACTGATCTCCTGCACAAAACAGAAGAATCGACATTTTCACAGTAGGTAAACAGACTTTTTTTAAGCATACGGGAGTTGACATTTATTTTCGACTTGTGTGTAAATTTTTTAGGAGCTGAAAAATCAATGCATGGAGCTCCTGTGGAATGACATGACTTTGTTGAGGACATGCAGAGTTCTCACTTTTGTCTCTGCTTTAAGTGGGAATAAGAGAAAAATATATAAAAAGTTTTGTTTACACTCATTACTTTGCATAATCCAGTAACCAATAATATGATTTCACTGCTGAATCCAATTATCTGTTTTGTTTTAGAAGCATTTGAAAAGTCATTTATTAATGCGTCGTGTCAAATCCAGCCAGCAGTTAGGGAGAGATGTGACACTGTTGTGGACACTGCTCATAAGAGATTTATTATGTTGTGAAGAATTACGAGAGGGAAGTTTTACCCGTATATTGTGATATCCTGTAAAGGACTGTTTCACTGGAACAAGCCAGCAAACTAACTGCCAGGCAGTGTCAGTTTTGGGTTTCTAGTTTATTATTTCCTGTTTTATTTTGAAGGTCCTTTCCTTGTTTGTCATGTTTTGCTTCACACTTCCTGGTTCTGTTGGTCACACTTCCGCCAATTTTGGTTGTCTGCCCCGCCCTAATTAGTTACACCTGTGTGTTGTTTAGAAGTCTGTATATATAGTCATGTGTTCAGTCTGTTTTTTTTCAGTTCGTTGTTGCAGCTGCGTTTGTTTCCTTGTGTTTTTTGGACTTTGCCAGTTTTGGGATTTTGCTTTCTTCCATTTGGATCCGTTTGCCTTTTACAGACTGCCTCTCAGCTGCCTCGGCGCCCGTAAGCCTTGTCATTTGTGTTCATTTACAGTATATCACTATTGCAACCAACTCTGTCGTGAGGCAGTATAAATAAGTACAGTTACAGATTTCAAGTACCATAATAAATAACACCTAAAAAGGTGGGTAAAATGACGAACACATCCCTTCATGTGTCACTCTGTGTCACTCAACACTCATGTCATGTCATGTGTCAGACAGTCTGTCTCAGGGTCACGTCAACAAAATGCTAACCGTCTATTGAGGTTGCGATGTTTCTTCCTGCCAGCTTATTACAGCTACTCTTATGATATTCACAATCCAAGTTTCCTCTGTCCTAGTTTTCAGATTCTATGAATCACAGGCGCCACTTTTGCAGAATTATGCTCATATCACTTCACGGTGTCTGGAGATGCACGCCCAGTCACCATCACTGCAGTTTCACTCATTTAACATATTCAAATTTAAACAAGATTCTTTGAAAACTGCCTTGAATTACTTTGTAATTATTATCTTTTTGTTTTTTTTTTCATCCCAGTTTGGTATGGTCTGTTCCCATTGCACCGTGGTCCCTGTCAAGGGTGCCGGATTCATTTCAGAAGTGTGAGGGTGTGTATATGTGTGTAGTGCTAGAGATACCATGCATTATGCTACTGTAAGGTTTGACGATTGCTCTGACTCCTTTTTTCACAATGACTATTACTGAGTTCACATTGTCTGCACAGCCGTCTCCTCGAGTGTTGTATCTTCCGCAGTGTTTCCCATTAATCACCTCGATTGTGCCATAGTCTCATAATAACATTAAAGATCTCGTCAATGCTTCAGCAAAGCATCTCTCAAAACCAGTCAGTCAGCCCGCTGTTGTTTGCTGTACACACTCACACTCTCTGTCACACTCCGAGGGGAGGTGGGCGGCCGTAAGCTCTCAATACGGCCCTCACCTTCCTGTGGAAGCGGGTGTCAATATTACAGCTTCAGTGAGGGGATGAAAGAGAAACTGTCCTGGTTGAGAAAAGAGAACAAAATAAACACCATGAGAGTGAATCGTGGTAACAGCTATCAGGTAAACCTGTGTGTGACGTCAACAAATAAGTAACATTAAATGTTACGTGATGCGCTAGCTTGCACTGCATCTGTTGGTCTGTCTGTGTCTTGCAGCCACTTCCAGGATTTTCCATCTTCCAGAAATACAACTATTTTCTTTTAATAAACGGCAACAGTGTTTATAAACGGCCGCGTGGGAAAGATAACCGTGGCACATGTGAACATGCGTTCATTAAACTCGCGCTTTGCAGCTGGAACCTCTGTGGGGAGCAGACAGTCCAGACAATATGTGGGAGTGATGACACTCCTCATAGGCGCACATCATTTTAAAATGACTATCTAGTCTCTCAGTCAAGGTTTACCTTATAACTCTGGACTAATGCAAGATGGAAAGCAATGGATTGATTGAGAGAAAGGGGGAGAGACACAAATAGCACAAGACTGGATTCAACAGAAAATACAGCAGCAGATGAGACCAAATATACTATGATGATGAAGGAATGACTCACCCTAGTCTGCCTCTGATTGCATTGCTTTGAAATTCTTCCTCACACTAACCAATCATCACTCCTACCTAATCAACTCAACCAATGAAGGCAATGAGGGCCAATCAGAGGCAGAATAGGGCAGGTCATCCCTTTGCCATCTAAGAAAGTTGATAAACGGCGAGCACCAACCCGACATCAACAACTTCATTAGTCGCTAAATGCAGCAACAACAAGTCATGTTCACTATAGTGTCCTCTGGAAATACCTTTTCTGAATTTGCTGCACGTTTGTCTATTTGCATGTGTTTTTTTTTGGTCTAATTTGCTGATTGTGTTGAGCTCTCCCAGCCACCGTACTGGTGGCCTGGCGAGGTTGTACCATGCTTCCTCCAATACAAATGGTGTCACCAGCTGCTGTTTTTTTTGAGTCCACCTGCTTCACACTTGCCAGCGCTGGCAATGAACCGACGAAAGCACCAAACATCGCTCGACTGTCTTCCCATTTTTCTGTGTGGCAACAAAACATTTGTTGATCATTCAGTCAAGCATCTTAGACGTGAGGGAGGCTAATTCACACCCAACTGCTGCCAATTCAGGAGGAAAATCATTCTCTGGGTAAATTAAAGCTGTATCCAGATGAAGGTGGTTGTTGTTCTGTAAACAGATTCAATAAAAGAGCAAAAAAGGGAGGTAAAAGGTGAAATTTAAAGGATCAATTTGTAAGATGTCGAGTCTCTTTCCCAGGTTGTCAAATACTGACGCTTGGGTTTGGTTTGTCGCTCCAGGCGCCAACCCAATCAACTGCTACACATTACACCTTTAATACAAAGTGCAATATGAAATAAGCAATAATTAATAAAATGAAGAAAATGTCATTAGATGGAAAATCTGCCACTAGTCTGTCGGAGTTTCGAACTCAGAGCTTTTCCTACCTCGTCTGCTGAAAAGTCCTGAACGAGCACAATCACGAGGAGTTTTTTCAAGGAAAAGAAAAGTGAATTGTTGCTTAAAGTACATCATTTGTCATCTTTAAAATGTGGATCCAGGCTCTGGTCGCGTTTTATCTTTCTGCCAGCCAAATGATTTGAGTTACTGACAGCTCTTCTTCTGCTTCTTCTCTAATTCTACTACTATTCATTATTTTGTAAGAGATGCCTTTTTTTTTCCAGCAAAACGTTTTGACACACCGACAACACAGAGAAGAATGGAAAGAGTGGAGTGGAGGAGAGTGGTGGGCAGAGGAAGAAAAGAATATTTCTGGGTAGGAGGAGCGTGGGAGGGGGGTAAAAAAGCCCTCCCTTCATTCCTTTACCCCATCATGATTTGAATGGAAAGTGGTTGGCACAAATAGCCCAGATTGTTGCATTGATTCATTCTCCATACAGATTATGAAAGTTAAGAGGAGAAATTATGCTGAAATTGGAGAGTTGGATGGCTCACAATGTGCGCTGTCAAATTTAGGGAAATTGCCCTCTAGCAGTTCCTCTCATGTGGAAGCCTGCTGTTACAGGCTGTGTGTCCGCTGGGAGTCTCTCTTTGATTTCTTTATCTGGTTGTTTTTTTTGTGGAAAGGACATGCCGCTACACTGAGCACGACACGAGAAGTTGGCTTTTATTGCAGCTTTTGGTGAAACGGTCATATTCTTGAAATGTGTTTGTTTTTCGAGTGGCCACAATAGCCTCAACTGGCACGTTCTGAATCCTTCAGGCATGAAAATGGAAAAGTCTGATACATGATCGGCCAATTTTGGTCCAGTCATCTTTAAAAGCTTGTGGGAAAAGGTTTTAGAAATACTTTTTTTTGGTCTAACTTTGGGAAAAACAGTACACAAACTTCGGTTTGTTGGTCATGCTGATCTGTCCTTCCCAACCCCCCATGTGATCTCATAGAATGGCGTCCGAATAGCACGCCACTTTTAATTTTATGACCAAGCCGTTCTCATCCCAGATCGTCACATACGGACGTTTTGTTACGCGCCCACTCGCGTCTGGAGCGACTATTTGGCATCGCCAGCCTACGTGCTATGCCTTCCCGGACGCAAAACAGCCCTTTGGCATCCGTGGATGATGCATAAAGGCTCACATCCCGTGTATCTCATCCTAACACACAAAACATCTGCGATGTTTGGTTAAGTTCAGGCACAAAACCTACTTGGTTCAGTTTAGGAAAGGACTGGTGGCGCTTGGTTTCAAATGGGACGCAAACTCCGGTCTCCTGGGTGACCCTCCACTCAACCCCGACCTCCACCCCTCTTGGCACTGTCTCGCTTTTGAAAGTACGTCGCGCAACGTCATCTGTTCAAGACGTCTGATACAGACACGGACAGCTTTACATTGCAGGTACATTAAACCCTTGTGAGTCTCTGCCTGATGCCAGTGGTATACGTTGTGTGTCTGGGTGAGACAAAGCGTCGATAACTGACGAGCTGGGGATGAGAACGGGTTGTTATGACTGTTAAGGCACCAAATAAAAGTTACGCTATCATTCTAAACCCATAGTGAGTAAAGCATATATAAGGTGGAGAAATTGCGTCACCAACAAAGGTACAGGTTGGCTCACTTTAGGTCAATATTAATGTCTCTCACACATGAAGAACACATGTGCACGCTTTAAGGTGCCAAAAAGTTTAAATGACCACATTAAAAACTTGCACCAGTGTCCAAAATGAAAGCATTTATTTGGGAAGGTGTACACATAATTTACTGTATAATGCCTTTAAATTAACAAATCAATATGACTTACAGATTGTACCCAACACTTTAAATAATCAATAATAATAGTTGATCATAATAACAAGTGGGAACTCTCAAAATAGGCTTTTATCTGTGATATTATTTTTTTATTGTAAGATTTGAAATCCTGTTCAACTGACATTTGTTTCGGGTATCAGCAACTTTAATATAATAATATTGTATATTGATAATGAAATACTGTTCATCTCAGCTTATGCACTTGTTATTAATTTGTCTGTGTCCCTCCGCTCTGTTTATTCAGCGCTCTGCTTTGAGAGGAACAGACTCAGCGGGGAAGTTAAAACAAACTGCACTGATGTTATTGTGCTCTACGCACTCTGGGAACAACACAGCAGCTGCTGTCTTCTTTCTGAAGCGTGGTCTGCCGCTGCATTGTGGGATTAAAGCAGCAGTGGGTGCTGTTGCTTTCGGTTGCATCAGATGTTTAAACGGCAAAGAAATGTTTAGAGAAGAGGGGAGAAGTGAGGAGTGGGTGGAGAAAGACCTGGTTTGGATGACGGCAAGGGAGAGAACGGGGACTAAAGGAGGGGACTTTGAGGAGTATAGAAGAAAGAATGGATGAGCAGAAGGACAAAGGATGGGCACAGATGCCAGGGAGGTAGAGGGATGGAGATGGGGAGAGGAAAACGGATGTCAGGAGAAAAAGAAGAGTGAATAGAGAGAATAAGGAGGAGAGAAGACTGGGAGGGACAAGTGTCAGATGAAGAGGAGAGAAAAGTAGAGGAGGATATGAATGGAAAGAGATTCAACAAGGGCATGAAAGATGGGAGGAAAAGAGAGGGACTGGAAGAAGAGACAGAAGGAAGGAACTGATTGAAAGAGAGAAATCGATATGGAAAGAAAGAAGATATCTCTCTTTGCAGATGTGTTTCTTCATGTTTTTGTATTGGCTCACTAATGTTTGTCCTCCTTATCTGTGTTCTAGTCCCGCTGTCTAAATGTTCGTCCCTGTCTGTTTGCTGTGGTTTCTTCTGCCTGCATGTGTTGTTTATTCTGCTGCTTTGTTGTGACGTGTTTCCAAAGTGAGGTTTGCAAAGTTTATTTGTTTGCAGCAGCTATCTTGCAGTAGTTGAAACTAGGGATATGTTTGTTTGTTTTTTTTAGTTCTGCTACCGATTTGTAATAAAGGAGACTAAGGTTGGGCCATAGACCGGATTGGTATACCAACTTTTACCACTAGGTGTCGCTAGTGACTCAGCCGCTCCCGAGTGGAACATAGAATGAGAACGTGAACACTAACACTACTAAATGTTCTTGTTCTAAAGTTTGACATAAAAACAATAAATAAAATAGAGACTTCAGCCGAGTTCAGCTTGAGAAAAGATGGCAGTCGCTATGTTTCAAGTGCGCATTGAAACCTTCCAAGTAAATGAGTTTTCCACAACACGTTCCTGCCAATGTTTCACAGTAAAAGCCTTGTTAGGATGAAGGGTTTCTGTCCATTGAAACACTATAGGGCTTTTAGTTTGAAACGGAAACAGGAAAAGTTGATTTGTATTTACAGAGTATTGCAGTAACTTTAACAAGACAAAGGAGCGGATCAAAACATGATGTGCACAACTCTCAACTCTAATAACGCTACAACACAACAGGGAAGCAGCACCCCGTAGCGCTGAGCTAATGGCCTCCCTTGGCTCTTGCTAACTAGCCGCACGCTGCTAGCTCTCTCCACCTACACTCAATAAATGTCGGGTTGTAGAAAATTAAACTGGTTTAAGCTCGTAGACTGGACCGGACAAACTGGAACCTACCCAACCATAAAGAAGACCATTATTTGGAACCGATATATACATTTGCAGTAAAACAAAATCTTAGTGCCAAGGCTCTTAATAAGTAATAACAGTAAATCCAGTTTACTAAGTTTAACCATGAGCAGGCAACTGGTTATACGACCCCAAATCAGTCCTGTGATTGTCTTATACATTGTCATATGTCTTCTCAATAAAATGCATGGTCGATTTGAAGCTAAGTCTAACTTAGCTTAAACTTAACGTTAGCTTCTAGCCAGCCAACAAGTTAGCTAAAAAGCCATATTCACGTACCTTTCTCTGTGGGCTTTGTGGAGACGAACTTGCATACTACTGTTTCCTTCTTAAGACGATCATCGACAAGATAAATCCATCCGAATTGAATTATTTTGGGACTAACCCCCTCCATCATAGCTGCTGTATGCATTGGCCTCTGTTGGTCTGCTGCATTCTAGTAGGTTGCCAGGTTTGTGTGCATTACACTAATCAGTCAACCATGTTTCAAAAACAAAATGTAACTAAATATTTAATAAAAGAAACTAATTTCAAGTCACCTGTCTCAAGTCTAAGTCAAAGTTTTGTTAAACGTTGACACATGATTCCACCTTGGCAAGAGTAGAGAACAGATTTGAAAGGCAATGACAAAGAATGGGGGTTGCCACGGGGTCTTCTTTGACACCCATTCACAACAAAAGTGATCTCATGTCACTTTATACCCTCTACAACCAGCAGAGGACGCAAGAGAGAGAGAAATCTCACACTTCTCTGTATCTCTGTCTTTGTCTCTCCAATGTGGAAATGAAACAGCTTTGGGATTCCCTCACCTCCATATCAGCACACACACACACACACACACACACACACACACCCTCAGATTCTCCTACTTCCTTTTTGCTCTCTTCCTTTTCTGTCCATTATGCCTCCATTATCCTCGCCTCCCATCTGAATAATAAAACATGGCTCTGACTTCACCTCTTAATGGTTCACTTAAGACCCTTTTAACCCTGAATTTACTGTGCGGTGAGTCCCTGTGGGTCTGCACGAGGAGTTATACTCAAAAAGAGAATTTAAAAAATGTACACTGGTATAATCTTGTTGGCACTGTAGCTCGCTTGTACAGGAGAGTATATTGAATTACATATGAACATCAGTAAAATACATTTTTTCCCCATGTGACCCTCATCCTTTTCAATAAGTAAAGCTCCAGCTTCCATTAACTGATGGGTTTGGTATAGTTGTGAAACATAAACATGTTTTTCACCCACTCTCACAAAGTGATTTATTGTACAACGGCTTGAATGACTTTATAGACGAGCAATAAGACCTGCAACAATGTTGATATGCATCTAAAAAGAGAAGGACAGCAGATGAAGTGATGAATTATTCCAGGGCAAATCAAACGCTTTACTTGGCTTAGAATTTATTTAATTGTAATGTCATAATTAAATTATATGAAATATTAAATAAAATAATTATGTGGCAGCAAAAGACAAAATAAAGGTGATATATCTGTTTTACTCAGAAAGAACAAGAAATATATGAAATCATTCAGGTATTTTTTTAAATGGATATAATTAGATAAATAAACAATAGAAACTCACAAAATAAAATTAAAACTTTTTAAAAAACAGTAGCCAAGAAAAAGTGGTTAATATTAAAAATATGTATATTTTGAGATGCCAATAGAACCTGCTCCAGCAACATGCGTGAGAGGGATTCTTAGCCCGTAAACGTAAACCTGAAGCGTTTATTTACCCTTCAACTCTATTTTGGAACGCGAGGTTGAAAGCCAATAAAAAGGCACTGAATAAACATATTTATCTATATTTTGAAATCTGGCGGAGCAGAGTGCGCTGCTGTTTAATCACACAGACTCTCCGTTCACTTTCAGCTGGAAAGCAACACAGGAACTTCTTGAATATTGAGGAGCTTGTTTGACATGTTGACATGATGATGTCACAGGATGAGGTTGGGCTGGCTGGCTGTTCAACTGTTTTTTGGGTTCCAAAGATCCAACGCTAATGTGATGCTGTTTTAGTGTCGAGATCTGACGATGTGGCCTAGATTCTCGAGACACACGCACGCACGCACGCACGCACGCACGCACACACACACACACATATCCACAAATCTAGATCTAGACTGCGCTTGCATGTACATACACACTGAGTGCCCGAAAAACAGGCATCACAAATGCAGCACAAGAATTAGCACTCTCACAGATGCACACATACGCAAACAACTGTGTACACACACACACACACACACACCATGCTGGCATAAATGCATGAGCTTGTATGTGCGTGTGTGCTGGTGTGTGTCTGGGGACACTAAGCCTCTTGCTCTGAGATTAGCACTAATTTCCATTCCTGCCAAAACTGAAGACGAGCAGGGGAGGAAGACAGAGAAGAAGAAGAAGAAGAAGAGGGGTGACCCCAAACCAGATCTGTTTTACAAAGATGAGCAGAGTCAAAGGGAAGAGAGAAAAAAAAGAGGATGAGAGTTGAATTATGACGTGAGTTTATCGGCTTAGTTTGTGGGCAGCCTTTTAAATGCATGAGTTTACTTACCGCATAACAGAAATATGTTTTATTTTACTTCATGTTCTGGTTTGATCAAAGCGATGCTGACTGACAATCAAGCACAAAGTCAACACGTCAAAGATACTGTATCTGTGTGTGTGTGCGTGTGCGTGTGCGTGCGTGTGTGTCCACACAGAAGATTAAGCTAATGAGAGCAGAGTAGAGTTAATCCTTCCACAGCACTCTTCTCTGATTCCTACTGACCTCACACAGTTGGTATTATACTGCCCAAAAAGTCCCTGCTGCAGGGGTAGCACTGGTACTCATGGGGGTGGGGCTTGCAGCGCTGAACAGTTGTGATTGGAATACCACCATTTTTTAAAAAGTCTGCCGCTTCAGCTTGTGCCGTCATGGAGTTACAGAAAAGAGCCTATGAAAGATGGACCGACAATAATCATTGTTGTATTGTCTTGGCTATTGGCTACTTTTTCATCCATCATTCGCCTAATCTTTGCCGGTCTTTCGACAGCGGTGGAATAGACCAATAACAACAGGCTGAAGGAACTTTTTAGTTTCTTGAAAAGTAGTTCAAATGACATCAAATTTCATGCAATTTGTGTGGAAACACGGGAGCAATCTGCTTTGTCATTAAAATCCACCACAACAGAATACATGGTGAAGAGGAGCTGATTACACAACATGAGAAGTGCTGACCCCACACTTTCACATTATAAAAGATACAGTGTGTCCATATGTGTTCACAAACGTCCAGGCCACTGAGACGGTTCGTCTTCAGATTCCTCAACATTTCCTTCGATGGTGTTGAGAGCTCTTTGTTTCTTTTGTGCACTGCACTTAGTGTACCTGCTCCTCAGTGGATGGTTTCCTGGTGTCTTGGGTTTCTTTTGGTGAGATTCGAACAATAATAGCCTGCTGCTCAGGTCAAAGCTAAAAGGCTGTTTCTGCTAACTTGATGAAGAAATGAGCTTTATTTCGATGGCAGCACCACTCTGTGTCAGCAGCCGTCGGACTTCATCAGGAGCTTCCATTCAGGAAAGCAAAGTGACTGTTTTTATCCACTGGTTGTTTGATTCTAAGATTTACCTGATGCACCTACCTTGTGCTTTAAGTGTAGAACCCTCGGCTTCGAATTTGCCAGGATTCTGCTGCTGAGCGGAGGTCATTACAATTCACAGCCTAGTCTCACCATAATCCTTTTGCATGTTAATTCATACACATTTATCGCCTTTCGCATGTCATTTAATGTTGTCTGCATTAAGCTTTTCTCATGTATTTTCAGCCGCGAATGTCATAGAGGAACCAACGTACTGTAAGATGATAGTATAGAAAGCGAGTGGTGGATGGGTCAAACTAGCAGTGGACTTAGACCCAGGAGACCGTTGTTCACGTCCTGTGTGATACCGAAATAACTTTGACTGGTTTTAATTCATGGCCATAAGTTAAGTTACGTAATGTTTTGAACTTATGTCACATAAGTAATGTAAGTTACGTGATTTATGTAACATAACGAAACTGATTTTAACCCAAACCATGATGTTTCTTTCCATGAACCTTACCAAGTCGTTTGGTTCATGAATGTATCATTTTGAACCTGGACATGGCGACAGCGCTTAATTTTAAAGTGCTGCGTTCTGAAGAAGAAGAAGAAGAAGAAGAAGAAGAAAGAGAAGGTAGTGTACACATCCAACCGCAGTGAGCAAAGCTGCAGGAGAAAAAATAGCATTCTAGGGAAAAAGAGAAGTTGTGCGCGCATTAAAGTTGCAAGCTCAAAGGGGGGGAAAAAAGTTCTATTAATTTTGTGCTGCACACCACCAGAAGGAACGGAACCTTTTCCAGCCACAGTTGCTGAAAGATTTCTTAGTTTACGATCCACATATACTGTTTTAGCATGTTAACTGTTGATGGGTGGCAACCAGAGTACCCAGAACATTTTACCAACAGTTTGTTTCTTCTGTTATAAGATCTATATGATCTACTTCACCCTTAAAGCATCTATATTTTCACACTCTATTGAATTCTGTGTTGTACTGAGCCGTCATGTTGGCTTCTTGCTCAGTGCTGTGATGATTTATTAAACAAGCTGTGCACTGCTACTTCCTGCTCTGCTCATCTGCATTGTGTGCATCCATTCGAACTCTTTCTGCTTCTCAAAGGTTTGAGGTTTATGTCTGAGCTGTTGTTATGTGTTGCGTTGTGACCGAGTGATCGGCGTTTGGACTTCATTTTGGGGAAAGACGGAGACGTAGACGAGGGTTGCATGCTGATCGAAAGAATAAAAGAATGTGTTCTTACTGACTTATTTCCTTTCACACTGTTTCTCTGTGTGAATAGTCAGAGCTTTGGACTCCAGGTCACATTAGCTGATGCTGTTCTTTCTGTACTGTGCTGTGTGTGTGGACCGTTGCAGTGGCTTGCTGCTCTGTACATCTGCACTCCGAGTGTGCCGAAGGCTGATAAAGCGCACTAGCTACACAGCAGCGCCGTGATTAATAACTCTGCCGAACACACACACAAAAAACACGAATAAGAACCAGGAAATGATGCAGTTGTATTCTGCAATGTGTTTCTTACCTCAACGTCTTTCATCAACCTCCTGCTCCTCTGTGTTTCAAGTAATCTAAGAAATCTCTCAAAGTACGGAGACTTCTGTCAGCATCTGTCATTTAATCAAATGCTGACTGAAGAACTGAAGGAGGATCAGATAAACATCTCTAAGGGGGGAGGTTGGGTGTTCAAAGCATCTGACTTTGACACTAGATGTGTCAGCTTGGATGCTGTCACATACCGACAGTCAACATCTTGCCCTAACCTTACCCAAGTTGCCGAAACATAACTAACAGTAACTGTGCAGGCAGTATCTCCTCCTCATCTGGTTCACCGTCCTTTCTCTGTTTCAGACCTTTTGATTATTCAATTCTTTCCCATTTTCAGTTCTCTCTCTCTCTCTCTCTACCCCCCCTCAGACAATAGTGTGTGTGTGTGTGTGTGTGTGTGTGTGTTGCTGTGTAGGCAGATGTTTGTGTGGATGTTTTCCCAGTGCCCTATGCTCGGTGTGTTTTTCCACGTGTGTGTGTTGTGCATGTGGGTGTATCCTTTGGCTGCAGTTTCCCGAGGATGTGCTGGTGCTTGAGCCAAAAACCGAGGCTGTTTACAACTTAATGCTTGTGTGACTCTTGTTTTCTGTTTGAAGAAAAGACAGTTTAAAACAGCATTTACGTGCATGGTGTGCATATATGCATTTGTATGTATGAGATAAGGTACATGAACACACGTGGAGGAGGGTGCCAGGGAGGGCGACCAGATCCCAACAAACCAAATGTGTGAGAGTATGTTTGTGTGGGACAATGCCGAGAGGTCTACCTTAAAAAATAAACATTTCTATTCCGCCTCTTGGCTCAATATATCTCTGTTTATTGCCCTCTGGTTGACTCAGTAGCACGCTGCTTTTTGTATGTTCCCTTCATCCATAGATCTATTTGTGAGCCACTCTTCTCCTGCGAGATAAGATTCATGTGTACTGTGTTGCGTCACGCCATATTCCTCTGTGTGAAAACTGAAAAATGACTTTCCTGATGTTTGTTGGAAGGGCAGTTCTTTTTCTTTCTGGTAGTTTCCATCTCATTCTGCCTAAATCTGCATACTAGTAGCCTTTGTGGTGACTATTTTACAAGCAAGCAGCAGTAACAGTCACTGGTTAACCTGCACTGACCACATCCCCACCACCAAACACATCCCCGTGATGATAGCCTTCCCTGCTTCCCTCACAGTCTTTGATTAAAGTCAGATTTTAGAAAAGCATCTGTCTTGCAGTGGTTTGAATTTTGAAAACTAGAGCCAATCAAAATGTGGGATATTGCCTCAATATATGGGATGTAGGACAAGGGATAATAATGCTGTGCAGTCCGACATAAAGTGGGACACCTGGTCACCCTATAGTGCCAGGGGGTGAGGATCAAAACTCCAGCAACACTTGCATATAGAACAACTTAATTGTTAGAACAGGTTTCAGCTTGTAGCCTTCATCAGCGTCGTCATGAAACACATTGCAGACAACGTTAAAAGATCCAGTGTGAAGGAGTTAGTGGCATCTAGCAGTGAAGTTGCAGATCGCAAAAAAACAACAACTGGAGAGCGAAACTTGGGAAAACGGCAAACACCCTCCCTAGAGTCCTTGTTTGGTTTGTCCTTTCTAGGCTCCTGTAAACATGGCGGACTCTGTAGAAGAGGACCCACTCCAAGTCTTCAAGAAGAGCGCAGGCTGTGAGGCCGATTTTACATAGTGGCCAAACCGTGGATTTACAACGTCACGTGATGCACAGGCGCCCAAAAAGACTTTTTCCCGTAAGCTTACATTGTGACAGGAGCGGCTGTAAAACAGTGGATACATTTTTTCGGAGCGTTGCAACCCAGGCGAAATGACTCGTTTTACAGAATTTGATCCATTCGGTCTGATTATATTTGTAAAATGTAGAAGATCTCATAGAAATTCCATTCATATTGCAACAACAAATATGTTTGGAGGGAAAGCAATGCCAGTCTGATTGGGTTTTCTACCAACACTGTGTGCACATCATTGACGAACGTACCTGTCTGTTAACTAACTATTGGCTGGTGTGGTTCAGCTCGGAAAGTACTGACGTGAGCCCGACATGAGCCACAGATGGGACTCACAGGATGTGAACCCTGGTCTCAGATGTCCTGAACTTTGCACGGCCACTATCCGCCCCCACAAGCCTGCACTTCCAGTGGGCATTATTAAATCATTCGTGTTCCAAAATTCAAAATTCAAAAACTATTTGCAAATCGTAATGAAAATAACGAAAGAAGGTTGTGTTTCGTTCACCATGGCATCTCCCTCTTCCCTTCTATTCCTTCATTTTTTCTTCGTCCCTCCACCACACCTCCTCACACCCGTCGCCTCTCCTTTCCCACCTCTCGTCCTCTCGTCTCCGGGCTGTAATCTCCGTCTCCCCTCTCATAACACTGCAACTAAACAGCTTTACCCTCCGCTTCACTTTTTCCCTCTACTTATTCCGTCAGTTTTCTTCCTCCTCTCCCCTTGTTCTCTCATCGTGTCCACTCTCATCTGTTCTCCACGCGTTTCTTTCTCTTCTCTACCTCCTGGCTCTCCTCTGCTTGGATGTTCACTTCACTTCCTCTCACTTTCTCTTCCTCCTTTTCATTCTCCTCCCTCTGCTGCCTTTACAAACACCACTTCACCTCCTCCTGCTTCACCTGTCTCTATGCCTCTCTTCCTCTGCTGAGCCCAGCCATATGCTGCTTTGATCTCTCTGTTATTTTGCTGTAGCTTACCCTTCAACCTCCCCTCCACCCCCTCAACACTGTTACCATGACGCTGAGAGAGAGCGAGGAAGATGGATTGTAAGAATTTGGAGCCATGCAGAAGATGATATGGGCGAGAGAGGTGAAATTGAGAGAGAAAAGAGGAAGCGAGTGAGATTAGTGTTTGGGGGCGAGAGACAACAACAGAGGAAACGACAAAGAGAGAGAAAAGAGTTTGAGGAACAAACAGGGAAGTATAGACCAATCAGATTATCCATTTGTGTGTTCCGCCATCTATCGGCGCTGCCATTTCTGCGGTGGCAAGTCGTAGTGACCCTGTCTGGTGCTGTCTGCTGACAGTGACGGCTGCATGGGGAGTTGCATTGACGACGCTGGGCAGTGGCCCCCAGTTACAGCCAGTCCGCATCCCTAGCTCGTCAGACATCGATGTTTTGTCACGGCCCCTCGCGTCTCATCCAAACACACATGGTACCCTTTGGCATCAGGCGCACAAGGGTTTAACGTACCAGCAATGTAAAGTCGACCACGTCACTACCAGATGACTTGAGCTGCTAGTGTAGCGCGACATCATTTCCAAAGCCAGAAAGCGCCAGGAGAGAAGACACAGGAAGTGTAGGGCCATGGTAAGCCCTCCCAATTTACTCAAACGGAGCGAAAGAACGCAGGGTCGTCCTGCAAACACGTGAAACCGGCTCAACTCGTGCTGCAACAGAATGCAGCTTCATCCGGCAAGGTGTCGCGTTGGAGCAATCGCACACATGCAAGCGCACATTCCAGGCTGGCAGATTTCACTTTGTAACATGAGAAATACATTTTTACTGTTTACCTCATGATTGTCAGGACAAAAGATATTAATAATAATAATTGCTGCTGTGATAATTTCCCAGAGGTGTAAAATGCGGTCTGTGAGTATTACAAACCGATGTTTGAGGTTTGGCATTTGATTTACCATTTTTAATCAAGTGTTTCCAGGCTTTTGAGTGCCCTTAAGGCCTTTTGTTCCACTTCTTACTCTGTGTTTTCATATTTTCCATCTGACCCATGTATGAGATAGTATTGCTATGATTCCTCTGTAGCGTTTTGCTCTTACCATGTCATGTTATTCTATGTAATTTAATTGTTCAGAACTTTGGTCAACCCTGGTTGTTTTTAAACATGCTTTATAAATAAAGTTGATTTGATTTGAATGTATTTGATTTGATAAGCGAATGTCTCACCGGCGTCTTAATTAAAACCTGTTAACACCCACCTGTTTTTGGGAATTTCCGCCTATTTGGCATACCCAAATGGAAAAGCTTATAA